>JAHIAM010007107.1:0-111836 GCA_021605205.1 Aegilops longissima
ATCGCGACTGGCATACCAGCGGCGGCTGAGCTCGCTCGAGGGCCGGTACCTGAGGATGTAGCGTGCTTGCATCTAACCGCCTTGCAGGAACATACAGTCACCAAGACTCAAGACCAGGTGCAACCCTCCTTGAGGTAGGGCCACGTGAGTCCCGCGCAGGCTCACGAGTGCCCAGATACACCTCGCAGCCCTGCCATGCAAGCCACGTGTCAGGGCGGGGCTGTACACGCCCCGGGGGCTCGTCCCGGAGGGGGCCCCCATCCCACGCCCAAGTGGAAGCACCATGCTCCACGCTGGCTGTCGACACTGCCGAGGAGTGGGTATGCCCATGCACAAGCGGAAGCACTATGCTCCGCGCTGGTGATAAACAACTGAGGGCGGCCCAACGGTCGTACCAACCTCAGGGATCCCAGAGCTCAGCGCCCACCCTCACTACAACGCCTCCCCTCGGGAGAGCCGCACGAGGGGGCTGGGCACGGGGGCTGCGCTCGGGTCACGCCCAAGCGCACGCCACCCAACCAGGTCCCCCGGACCTGGGCGTCGCACGCCCCTCCCGAGGCCTCGGTGAGGGCAGGTATGGAAATTGTTTGCACGTCAAGGGGGAATCCTGAGCATCACGACTCAGGAGCCTAACTGGTCACGTAGCCCCTCACTCCTTGGTCCGTCCTGGTCTCTGATCGGCCCAATGGCGGTTGAGGTATGCGCGGGGCCGGGCTCTGTCGACGTAGAACATTAATCTATCCTCACGAACTCTCCCTATATGCTGTTTGCGCGTCAAGGGGAACTCCTGAGCATCGCGACTTAGCAGCCTATGTGGTCACGTAGTCCATCACTCCTTGGTCCGTCCTGGTCTCTGCCGACGCAGAACGCAAAGCAAATAGGAAGGAAATCGCAAAATCTCGAAGAAAATATTACAAACACATTGTCCTCACGACATCAAAAGAAAAGTCTAAATGCCTCCACGAGGCCTGATACATGTTGCAGGAACGAAACAGGAGAAGCAGCTGTAGGTCACCCCTGGACGTCGCCATCGCCTACAGAAGGCGCTTCCCCGTGGGCAACGATGTTCTCTCTTTCACCACCCGCCGCAGGATCGGCGACGTCGCTGGACAGGGGAGCGAAGACAAATCCGCGGAACTTCTTCAACAAGGCCTCCACCTGACCTCGCACGGCTGCGGCGGCGGCCTCACATTGATCTTCAGCAATAGGCTCCAGCAGCTCGTCAAGCCACGCACTGGGGTCGCGAAGGTGCAGATGGCTGAAGATGCGAGTCAGTGCAGCCGAAGACAGGACATGAGCTTCTGCCTCCACCATGGGACCGAGGTCATCAACGACCTCCTCAAGCGCCTTCACCAAGAGAGGAAGCAGCCGGGCGGGGCCGTCCTCATCACTGGCCAGCAACTTCTCCAGGCTGTGCTCGTAGAGCGTCTTCAGCGCCTTGCGAGACCTCTCCTCGGCGATCTTCGGCCGGGACACGCGCCTTGGCGTCGAGATCAGCCTCCCTCGCCTTCGCCTTCCGCTCCAGCCCTTCCAACCGGCTCCGCTTGGCAGCCCGTGTCTTCTCCAACTCCGCCAGCTCGGCATCACGGCTCTTCACGGCGTCCTCCCGGGCCTTCACCTCCTCCTCCTTCGCTTGGCGGCAGCGTGCTTCTTCGGCGTGCTGGTCACGCAGGCTCTGCAACTCGCCCTCAAGTGCACGGCAGCGGTCGCGGGCGGCCTTGGCATCTTTCAGCGCCGTCTCGCGATCGGCTGCGGCGTTGGCGGCGCTCTGCTTCTCCTTCTCAGAAGCCGCGTCGGCCTGGCCCAGCGCCGCGTGAACAGCCAAGTCGGAGTGGAGTCAGCCTGAGGCCAGCTCGGCCACAAGATGTGGGTCCGCGCTCAGGAGATCCGCCTGCAGCTGGGTCATCTATGAAAGAGCACGCTCTAGAGCAACAGCAGTAGAAGAACCTGGGAGCGGAGGTGCAGCAGCGGGAGGAGGCGACATCATCACCAGGGCCAGGGGGATCGCGGGCTCCGGAGCAGCTGGGACCTCATCAGCCGCACCAGGCGCCGGCACCTCCGGAACCAGCGGGATCCTGGGGGCTGACTCCACGCGGCGATGCTCCTCTTGGCCTCGCGAGGACGACCGGGCTGGGGAGACTCGGGCGTTGCTGCCTCCTTTCTCTGCGGGGGGAGGCACGGCCGCTGTGTCTTCCTTCTTCTTCTTCGCCGAAGATGTCAGCCTGATCGACCAAGGGCGAGCGTCAGGAAATGACGAGTGCAAACAAGGACAAGGCGAAGCTTAAGACACTTACTGATCCACCGCAACATACTTCCGCTTGGGGAGCTGGAAGCCTGATAGCTTCGGGACCTGAGGAGCAGGCGTTCGGGCTCCGGTGGCGCCAGGCCGTGCGGAGGCAGAACCGGATCCAGCCCCATGAGGTGTCGGGGTGGAGGCGGCGCCACCGGCCACCAGCGACGACCTACCCCTCGTTGGGACGAGGGGTTGCTCCCTCAACCCTTGGTAGGTGCCGGCCTCGGCATCATTAGGAAGGGCGCGGAGAATCTCAGCCTTGCTCAGAGGGGAAGTCTCCCCCAGCTCTTCCAGAGTCTTCTCCGAGTCCACCTCCTCTTCCCCCTCTCCGCGGGACTCGCCGGAAGACACCTCCACCCGTTTACATGTGTGTGGAGCTCCCGGAGCGCCCGGCGGCAGCCAGCCAGCAGCGCATCAAAGTCGGCTGGAGGCAGCGATTCCTCCGGTCCTGTGTTGGAACAGAGGCAGAAAGGCGCTAAGCGGGTACTCCTGGTTGTCCCCGACTATGAGGCGCAGGACGACGTCCAATTCATTGCCAGGCAGGTCCCCCGGCCTCAGGCGGGTCTTGTTTTCCTCTTCTTCAAGCTCCCAGAGGGGGCGCGCGCGCCTGGAGTGGGGCAACCCGCAGTATCAAGAACTCCCTCAGGAGCATCGCCCCCGTTACCTTGGCCGCCCTCGCGTTGCCCGGCTTCAGGCCAGTCATCATCTGCCCCAACACTGACGATGCCCGCTCATCGACAAGCTCTGCCTTGGGCCACCCCCTGTTGGAAGGGGGCGCCATGTTGGCAACACCAGACGCGGGTCGGCGTGATTGGCGTCCATCATGACCCATTTGGATCGAATGTTGTCGACCCTCTTCCCAGTGCTCGAGATCGAGTTGGCCTTGCCGCATGCGACAAAATTAGCGCACCCGGAGATGTGCGTCTCGCTGACGCGGAGGAAGAAGAAATGGCGCAGGAGCGCCACAGACGGCATCACGCCTAGGTACGCCTCATAGTAGTAGCCGAAGATGGACACGATGAGGACAGAGTTGGGATGGAGATGCAACGCATGCAGACCATAGTGGTCGAGGACTTCGTAAAAGAAATCAGAGAAAGGGGGGACCAACCCAACGGCGACGCTGCTCGAGAAGAAAGGGAAGAAGGTGCTCCCCTCAGGCTCCGGCTCGTCGGAAGCAAGCCAGAGTTCCGTCTTCCCCCACTCATTGCTCTACCCCGTCGTCAGTAGACGCACGGAGGCGAGGCTCTTCTCTGTAATGGTGGGCGCTTCAAGAGTGGGCTCGTACGAAGCCGGAGCTGAGGAAGTCTTGACCACCTTCCGCGGCGCCATGGGTGACAGATGCAGAGCAAGGCTGGAGCAGATCTGGAGGTAGCGACGGAGAAGAGAGAGAAAGGGGATCTAGAGTGAGGCGATGAAGAAGCAATGAAGGCAAGAACTGCCCACGCCAGCCTTTTGTCAGGACAAGCAGTTGCCGAGGCAGCGTGGGGAAGCGGAGACGCCCACGTCCAATCAACCGCCACTCATCAATCGAGGCCGCAGGCTTTTGGGGCCCGCGGTACTCCGAACTTGACCCTTGGGTTCGTCACGAAGCCAATCCCGAGCGCACCTTGGGCCTGGGGGCTACTGTCGGCGTTCTGGGAACGGGGGTCTCCAGACTTGCCTGCCTGCGGCCCACAGCGTGGCTAAAGCCAGCAGTTCATACGGCCCATCTTCACTGACAAGGCATCCAAGACCCTTGCGAGGGTCCAAGCCTCGCGAGGCGGACGATGCAAGACCTCCTCTGGAGTGGCCTAGCCAGGTAGTCTCACGAGGAGCGGAGATATCAAGGCAGGGCAAACCTCACGAGGCCCTTGTGACGTGAGCCATGATGAACGGCACCAGGCGGGCGCCAGCGCATGCAGCTTCCTTATTTCCTCTTTGGTGCTAAGGAGGCCAGCGCAGGCGAAGAGTACCGGGGCATCAGGCAAAGGTTGCTATATTGGTCCAACGAGACCAAGACCAGGAGGACGGCAAGACGGAGGTCATCGTGGAGCCTAAGACGGCGTCACCACCAGAGCTTTTCGCAGGCGAAGACTACTTTTGTCAGGATAGCTTGTACTAGCTGTCCCCTTCAAATTTGCCCGCCGTTGTTGGCTCCCTTCCCGCTCGATATTTGGGAAGAGGACCAGGGCCTATATAAATAGAGCTAGCCACCAAAGTAGAGGCATCTCATCTTAGCTTGATCCAACCCGATCGAGAGCCTACCCTAGCCACAAGAACACCTCAACCTCAGGAGGTTGTTCTTCCCTTGTACTGTTCATCACCAGCCCTAGAGGCAATCCACCACCACCACACTGGAGTACGGTATTACACCACAATGTTGGCCCGAACTAGTATAAACCTCGTGTCTTTCTATGTTGCGAGTTCGTCTGTGAGATCTTGCGAGCTAGGGCATAGATCGGTAGGAGGGAAAGACTTCGTGCGCACCCTAGTGTTCGAACCTTAAGGGTTTGCCCAAACCCCACATCCGACAGTCGGCCCATGATGAAATGGAGTTCTCTGGTAGGTGCATCAGCCAAGACCTTACATTGGACTTGACGGCCAAAGGGAAGTACTTGGCAAACACCTTCTCATCTCTTCCCCTGGTAGCCTGAACAATAATGGTGTAGGTGCTCAGGAACTCTGCCGGGTTCAGCCTCCCATCATACTTTTCAGGTATCTCTGGCTTGAATGTGCAAACAGACGGCCAACAGACTTGCCGCAGCTCTCGTGTAAAGGCAGGGCAGCCAACCTCGAAAGGTAGGCACCCGTCGACATCGAGCGCAGAATCGTCGACATTGAGGCCGTCGTACCCGTCGGTCCGGCGGAGGTCGCCGTGGCGCTGCTCGACGACGCGCATGTCTCCTCTCTGCCCATCCTCTGGGGCTCGATGTTGGCTTGGACGTGCTCGAGGGTCGGAAGAAGCCATCAAGACATTGTCGGGGTCTTGATTCGGCTGTGCTCGCGCTGGCTGCCGTGGCGGGGACTGCACCATGGTGATGGCCCCTTCCGTACGGTCAGCACCACGAGCCATTGCTGTAGCTAGGGGAGGCCGCGGCGGGCCAGCTCGCCGTGAGTCCCTAGCTTCGGCGAAGCCGAGCAGGCTTTGGATGGTGGCACGCCATTCATCCATCTGCTCGGCCACTGGCGGAAACCTCTACAGCAATTGAGCCCGCGCCATGGCCTCCGAAGCCATACTTGGCAGGGATAATGATGAAGTCGATCGTACCGTCGCTCGGCTCCTAACGGTGCCAGCGGCGGTAATACTGCCCCCTCCCCGCTGCTACTGCGGTGCGACCACCTGGACGTGCTGTGGCGAAGGCGCTTGAGGGCCAATGGCTCCGGCGGGCGCAACGGCTTGGTCGGCCCATCCCGGGGGAGGTGCGGGTGTCGGTGTCAAAACCGGCGGATCTCGGGTAGGGGGTCCCGATCTGTGCGTCTTAGGCTGATGGTAACAGGAAGCAAGGGACACAATGTTTACCGAGGTTCGGGCCCTCTCGATGGAGGTAAAACCCTACTTCCTGCTTGATTAATATTGAAGATATGGGTAGTACAAGAGTAGATCTACCACGAGATCGTAGAGGCTAAACCCTAGAAGCTAGCCTATGATGGTATGATTGTAATTGTGATCGGCCTTCTAAGGACCAACCTCTCCGGTTTATATAGACACGAAGAGGGCTAGGGTTTACATGGAGTCGGTTACAAGGAAGGAAACACAATATCCGGATCGCCAAGCTTGCCTTCCATGCAAAGGAGAGTCCCATCCGGACACGGGCCGAAGTATTGAGTCTTTTATCTTCACGCTTCAATAGTCCGGACGTTGTACACAGTCCGGCTGTCCGGATACCCCCTAATCCAGGACTCCCGCAGCGGGCGCTGCGACCGCACCCGTGGTGGGGGCAGTTGGAGGGCAGTGGTTTACCTCGTTCCGAGCACCGTTGCTATGGCTGTGCCCGTCGGTGGGGGAGAGGGGCGCAGATGGAGTGGCTCCCTCACCCGTATCTTGGGGAGCGTGGCTGTCGAAGTGTTATCAATGTTGCTCTCCTCCGGTACCTTCTGCTCCTGCGTCGGCCGCGGGAGAAGTGGTGACGTCACCGCCTGCTCCGACCACTTCCCCAGCAACGTCCGTGTCCTCGTGCACCTCTACACCCCCCGCAGTGTTGGAGGCCGCGAGCGTGTAACATACCAAAATTCTAAATTTTGGAATGTTATAATAAATAAATAGTTTTGATTGTTTGTTTGATTGTTGTCTGATTGATTGACTGAAAGTGAGTGAAATTCAAATTCTTTTGAAAGTTAAATGAGAGGGAATAAAAGTACTTTCCCAAACTTTCATTTTTGCATTTATGATCTCCATGAATTCAAATTCTTTTCACCACAAAACCCTGGAGAGAAGATGACATGACTTCTTCCATTTAAATAAATGAAAAGGGTTTTTGAAAAGATTTGAATTCGATTTGAAAATATTTTCAACATCGGAAACTTCATGCAACTCAATGATTTTGATGAGAGAAGATAAAATGACTTCTTCAAATCATATGAAATATGGGTTGGAAGTTTAAAAGAATCAAATTCAAAGTCCTTTTGAAATTATTTTCAATTTGGTGTTATTTGGGTTTTATTCAAATTATTTTTCTCCAAAAATAAAATATACGGAAAATAGGGAAAAATGATTCCTACAATAGAAAACTGGAGAGAAATAAATTTGAAATCATATTTGTATTTTTAAAATGATTTTTATGAGGTTTTATTGCAATAGTAGCACTTTTTACTTTATTTAAAATTTTGTGGATTTTATTTGATGCTAGAAAATGTTCAAGCCGTAGATAAATCTTTTTCTAAATTTTTTGATATATTATATGCCTATATAATATTTTTATATATTTTGTTTTTATTATTTTTGTTTTTCTAGAAAAAATGTTTTAAAAAATAGGACCGACCGGACCTGGCCGGCCCAGTTCGCCAGGCCACGGCCCAGCGCCGCGCCACCGCCCCCATCTCCGGCTCGGGACAGAGTCCCGAGCGAAGCCGCCACTGCCGGTGACTCGTGTCGCCGCCGAATTTCTCCTCTCTTGCCCCTCCTCCACCCACCCGAGGCCGACCCCCCCCCCCATATAAGCCGGGCCCCGCTGCTCTCTCTCTTTCCTCGCGCCGCCGTTGCATCTCGCCCTTTGCCGCCCTTGTTGCCAGATCCGCCGCCGCCTCGCCAAGCCCGCCGAGCTGCACCGCCTTGCCCTCTCGCTGCGTGGAGCCGCGCCGAGCTGCCGAGGCCGGCCACTCCGCCCGCTGACGCCAAGCCCCGTCAGACTGAGTCTGCCATGGCGTCCCCGACGCCACCGCCGGACCCGATCTGCCCCGACCCGGTACCAACCGCCCGGTTCGTCGGTTTTATCTAGGGTTTAGGTTTTTTTCGGTTTACCGTTTTAAAAAAACCGGTTTTCTTATTAGCCTAGTTATTTAGAGCATGCTCGTTGGTTTAGCCTCTGGAGCGAGCAAGTTCATTGGTTTAGGTTCGGTAGCGAACGTTTGTTATTTAGTATTTTCTTTTCTTTTTAATTTTCGGCCAGGGACCCATCCGTGAATATTTTTATTTACAGATTAGTCCTTGATTTTCAAACCTTCGCCACTTCTTGCTCGTTTATCCAAATCCAACGAAACCAACGCCCACTTCTTCGTTATGATCTCCTCTATCCAGATAATCAACTTAAACATATTTTTTGAAAGTTTTAAAAGTTGATTTCAAACAGATTTGGTTTGAATCTTCTTTTGATCGTAACTCGAGTTTTATAACTCCGATTTATTTGATTCTTTTTGCAAATTAAAGCTCTTGACCTAAAGTTTATATAAAGGCCAAATACACCTAATTTTGGTACTATTAGCAATTGTTTTATGTTGCAAGAGTTATCTGCCTGGTTTTGATGTTTTCCCAATTGTTTTCTTCGTTCTTTCCGATCTTTGGAGTGATGGCTTATGTGTGATTGCTATTGCTTGCTCACGATAGATTGACTGGAGTGTGACGAGTAGAGCTATCAGGAGTTATGAGTGCGAATCATCTTCCTCAACTGTACAAGGCAAGTTCACACTTTGATCATATCCCTTTCATACCCAGTTTTTATGCATTAGTTTCACCCTCAAACATTGCATGAGTAGGACTTGATAACATGTGGGTATTGGGAAGTAGTTGATGAGGTAGGAACCTATTGTCCTGCATACAAACCTTGGGAGTTACTACTACGTTATGCTTATACTGCTATGCTATGCTCGTAGATGTGGATTGTTTTGAGAGAATTCATGAAAGATGTGAGAGTTATTGTTAACTAAGGTTTAACTTAAGGTGGCAACTTTAATACACATCTGGGTGGATTGGTTGGGGCACCCTGGAGCACCCAGTGTTTTGCTCGGGCACGTGGAGAACCCAGTGCTTGCCCAAGGGGATTCCGGAGTACCCGTGTGATTACCCTATGGAATGCCACCTAGGCTCAAAGGGATCATAAGATTATTCATGCTAGAAACTTCCGTGTGCAGCCGCAAGCTATCATGGGCTCTAGCATAGTTGAGTATGTTGCATCACGTCTTTCAGTGGTAGGCTAGTAGATGTAGGGTAAAGTAGGTGTAACTGTCTACCTAGAGTAAAGAGTTAATGCTTCTGAAAGACTGTGTCTCGGTCATCCGTTTCTCAAACATCATGAAGTGCGAGAAAATCCAACGGAGGAGACTGAGTCTTGTGGGGAAAAGTGCGCAAACCTTTGCAGAGTGTACAAACTAATCATGATTAGCCTTATCGCCGGTTATGGACATCTTGAGTATCTAGTACTTGAATTATTGATTTGATCTCATCACATTACTTAATGAATTTGTTGGGTTATAATTATTACTTTGGGGTTGAGTTGGAGGAACCGTCTCAATGTTTTCAACAAACTTTGTAGTTAAATAAAATATATTCCTTTCCAGTAGGGAACAATTGGATTTTCACAAAAACATGTTAACTATGGAGCCTCCACCAGCCAAATATGCATGTAGTGATAGTCATTATTCAGCATTGCTCTATGGTGTGAATTTGCCAGTACATTCAATGTACTGACCCTTTGTGGCTGCAACGTCTCATGTTGCAGGATTCTTACGACAAGTAAGTGATACGTTAGGGTTACGATTTCTACACTCAACTTTGCTGTTGGTGTTGATGCGAATCTACAACCTTGTTGTTACTTCTGCTATTTGGATTGAGGTAATAGTATTTACGTTACTTTATACATGTGATTTACCTCTGTTATAAATCCTCGAGTACTATGTGTGTCAGCATACCGATCCAGGCATGAGACTTAAGCACAAAGACTTGACCGCTTGAGGTCGGGTCACTACAAGATGGTATCAGAGAACATGTTGACTATAGGACGTGACCCCTAGAAACTGGCAAGCTCATAGGAAAGATTTTTTCTACAACTTCCTTTTCAAAAAGATCTTTTTCCTCTCTTCTTTTCTGAGCTTTATCAAATTTCCGTTTTAGTGAGACTATAACCCTTTCCCCTTTTGACCACGAAGATTTGGCTGATGAGACTACTCCAAGAAGTACAAGTTATCGGACAACTAAGACCACTTCGGAATGAAGAGGTTTTTACCGTGCATTATAACAATGGAAACTACAACAGTTGAAGACTCCGAAGACTAGGAGAATTTGAAGGTTCTGAAGAATTCCCAGATTTCTATGACCTAGGAAGGCTACCCTTATGGAACTTGGCAGACTATGGAAGCTGTCAATACCCGAGATCAAGGTGTGTCGGAGAAAGACTGGAACATGGAGCATCAAGACTCAAAGTTTTGATAAGAAAACCTTAAGGTAGGAGATATCAACTATGGAATGATAGCTCATGGCAATGACAAGAGCAGAAACACGGCTATCCATGATGTTATCGCACGCTTATGCTATGTTCACCGTGCTGAGTTGAGCATGCATCTTTTCGGAAGGATTGGATGGTAGAAGGCTAATGGAGCACCTGTCAGCAAGAGATGAAGTTACCTTAGTTGGTGTAATGCCAGGATCTAGAGTATTACATCAAGGAGTTTAGGGTGGACCTTTCAGGAAGCCGTATTGGACATGGAAACATTTCGTGAATAACTCTGGACTGAGAAGCTAAAAGTAGCCAAGCTAGAGGAGCAAAACCTTGAGATACCGGAGATTCGTCAGGAACTGAAGGACAGTAGGACCATGGATCATGACAAGAATTTTGAAACCCAGAAGTGTGGTACAGAACTCCAGAAATATTAAAGGACGTCACGAGAGACTTCGTGTCAATAGAGATGGCCTGGCAGAATAATTTGAGAAGGACAAGCACGATCGGAAGTAGCCATCAGAGACAAGAACAAGACTTGAAGAGTTTGATGACTTTGAAGATTTATTGACCTTTAGAAGACCAAACCCCTGTTATATACCTACGTTAGATGCGGCGATTGTGAGCTGTCATTTGTTTGATGTTTTTCCGACAGCCACAAAATAAAATATGTCTTTTCAAAACTATTGTTTGTATTGTGTGTATCTCTATCTATCTCTCTCATCTGACCCCAACCCCTGGACCTAATAGAGGATGAATGGAGATGAACCCACCTTTCCGGGACCGATAAGTCAATTGGAGACGGACCGATGGATTCAGAACATGGAGGATCACATGAAGAATAACCCTATAGTCGGAAAGGATATGAGCCAGCATGCTCTTGAATACTTTGAAAGAGGTGCTGCTACTTGGTGGAGGATGTACCAAACCATCAATGGATGGCAAGGAGTAACCACTTGGAAAGACTTTAAGTTGACTTTGCTAAAGTCTCGGTTTGTGTCCCATAAATTTAAGCCTTATGGAAAGGATATGAAGAAACCTTGTGCATGCAAGCTCTGTGGAGAAATAGGACACAACCATGAAGAACACAAGGATGAATGCCCCATTGTGAAGGAAGTCACCCAACCGAAGAATGCCCAACTAGGCAGATTACTTGTTTCTTGTGTGAAGGAACTACCCACTACCCTCCTCAGTGTCACATTTACCCCATGGTACAACGAACCATCCAGCAGAAGAAAGAAGCAATGAAAGGAGCCCTCATGGAAATTTTAAAAGAACCTGTGATGAAGGAAGAGATGGAGGACACACCCAAAGAATATCCAATTAAACCCTGCACCAAGCCATGCTATTCATGTGGAGAAGAAGGACACATATCACAGAATTGTCTGAATGAGGATCTATTAGAATTCCTGACTGAGGAAGTAGAGTGTGACCCACAGGAAATAGAAGCCGTGATGGGAACGGAAAAGTCCAGGAAGAGAGGTAGATTGGATTCCAGGATGGATCTGAGTCATACCACCTGTTTCAGTTGCAAGGAGTCAGGGCAACACTTTAGTAGTTGCCCAAAAAGGAAGCTGAGGACCCAAGGAAACTACGAGACTTGTCGGAAGTAATATGCTTTCGTTGTAATGAAGCAGGGCACTTTGACAGAGATTGTCCCAAGGAGAAGGAGACTTGTGCTAGATAGTTGAGTCTCTGAGAAATGTAGTAGTAGTAGAAGTAGTGGGAACAACTCTTTTCCATTGAGGTGTTGAGTTAAGGCATGTAATGGAAATGCAGGAGACTGTTATAATTTGAGAAGCAATAAAGTTAGCATCGTTGGTACTGATTTGGATTTTATGAAGAAAGATTTTGACCATTTTAGAGGATATGAAAAATATGGTCTATGGAAGAATTGGAGCATTTTAAGGGGGGTAGTACCCTGTGAGGAGATTTGACCTCTGGAAAGGATTATGATATTCCACGGAGTGGACCTTGGACAAAATAAGTACAAGTTTTATCTCGATATGTGGGATACCCCAAGAGTATGAAGGAATGGAGTACTATCGGATATAAAGGAAGTAGAATGTTGGTAATATGGAGCAATTGTGACTCCGTGATGAGTCTGATTAATCACGTCTTAGTTTGGTACAAATAGAAGGAAGAGAGACAGTACAATTGGATGGATTTAAGAATGCCAGGAAGTTGGATGTTGGAATAACGAACAGTTGCCCCGATGATGATTTCAAGGTTGACAAGTGATGAGATGGGCCATAACCCACAGGCCCCAGGACCAGCCAAGAAGCAAGCACACTCTTGCTGAAGGAAAAAACCCCTGGAAGAAGTTACAATTTTTTCGGCAGACGATTTTATAGGAGTAACGTAAAACCTGAGAGTTGTGAAGGAACGATAGATGTTTGTTTCGCTTGCAGAATCCATGTATTATCCGAACTTAGTTCGTCGTCAAGAGAAATTCTGCAATGCTTGTGAGGATGACCGAGTGTTAGAATGCGAGATTCGCTAAACCATATACAAGGTAATGACTTGGGCGAGGGATGGATTGATCACCATACCGACTTACACTTATTATTTGCCTTGCTATGTGGGATGGTAAATCTGAGTGACTTACCTATAGTAGAGCGACGACGATAAAAACCTTGTTTAAACCTTAGAATGGTATGACAATTTTTCCCCTTGTACAAGGCAGCTGTCGCCAATCGTAGGTCATACGGTGAGGTTCAACCCAGACCCATTTTCTGCAGGGACCCAGTCAAATTGTTAGATGACCACCAATGAGATATCAATAGTTGTTTAGTATTGGCGCCAGACCCGTCAGCCAAGAAGACACAGTCACAAAAGATCCTTACCAAGATGAAAGGACAGAAGAATTGCGGTAAAGGTTATGCCACTACTGGAAGAGCCCAGAGAAGGAATTGTCTTGAAGATCTGATAAGACTGGTCCTGTCAACAATAAGGATGGAGCATATGAGTTTTGATGGAACCGTAACGATGTTTCTAAGGGTGGTACAACCTCAGACCCCCTGTGATGATCGGTGGATTTTGAGAAGACCTCGAACCTAACCTATTTCTTTCTAGCCTCTCCGAATCTCGAGGTCGAGATTCATTTTAAGGGTGGTAGGTTTGTAACATCCCAAAATTCTAAATTTTGGAATGTTATAATAAATAAATTGTTTTGATTGTTTGTTTGATTGTTGTGTGATTGATTGACTTAAAGTGAGTGAAATTTGAAACTTTTGAAAGTTAAATGAGAGGGAATAAAAGGACTTTCCCAAACTTTCATTTTTGCATTTATGATCTCCATGAATTCAAATTCTTTTCACCACAAAATCCTGGAGAGAAGATGACATGACTTCTTCCATTTAAATAAATGAAAAGGGTTTTTGAAAAGATTTGAATTCCATTCGGAAATATTTTCAACAACGGAAACTTCGTGCAACTTAATGATTTTCATGAGAGAAGATAAAATGAATTCTTCAAATCATATGAAATATGAGTTGGGAGTTTAAAAGAATCAAATTCAAAGTCCTTTTGAAATTATTTTCAATTTGGAGTTATTTGGGTTTTATTCAAATTATTTTTCTCCAAAAATAAAATATAAATAAAATAGGGTAAAATGATTCCTACAATAGAAAATTGGAGAGAAATAAATTTGAAATCATTTTGGTATTTTTAAAAGTATTTTTATGAGGTTTTATTGCAACAGTAGCACTTTTTACTTTATTTAAAATTTTGTGGATTTTATTTGATGCTAGAAGAATGCTCAAGCCGTAGAAAATATTTTTCTGAAAATTTTGATATATTATATGCCTATATAATATTTTTTTATTATTTTTGGTTTTCTAGAAAAATGTTAAAAAAATAGGACCGAGCGGACCGGGCGGCCCGATTCAGAAGACCATGCCAAGGCCGCCACCGCCTCATCTATGGCTCGGGACGAGTCCCGATCAAGCCCCGCCTTCGGGCGACTCGTGCCGCCGCCGGACTTCTCCTCTCTTGCCCCCTCCTCCACGCACCTGAGGCCGACCACCCCCCCCCCCATATAAGCCGGGCCTCGCTGCTCTGTCTCTCCTCGCCCCGCCGCTGCATCTCGCCCGCACCGCCGCCGCCACATCAGCGCCTTGCCACAGCCGCCCAGCCAGACTCTGCCAGCGCCGAGCCGCACCGCCTTACCTCTCGCCGCGTGGAGCCGCTGGCTGAGCAGCCGAGGTCGGGCCACACCGCCGACGCTAAGCCTGCCGTCAGACCGAGTCCTTGCAGCCGTTGCCGGACGCCACCGCCGGATCCAATCCGCCCCGACCCGGTACAAACCCCCCGGTTCGCCGGTTTTATTTAGGGTTTAGGTTTTTTTTTCGGTTTACCATTTAAAAAAAGGTTTTCTTATTAGCCTAGCTATTTAGAGAACGCTCGCTGGTTTAGCCTCTGGAGCGAGCGAGTTCGTTGGTTTAGGTTCGGTAGCAAACGTTCGTTGTCTAATATCTTTCTTTTCTTTTTAATTTTCGGCCAGGGACCCATCCGTGAATATTTTATTTACAGATTAGTCCTGATTTTCAAACCTTCGCTACTTCTTGCTCGTTTATCCAAATCCAACGAAACCAACGCCCATTTCTTCGTTATGATCCCCTCTATCCAGATAATCAACTTAAAAATATTTTTGGAAGTTTTAAAATTTGATTTCAAACAGATTTGGTTTGAATCTTCTTTTGATCGTAGCTCGAGTTTTATAACTCCCATTTATTTGATTCTTTTTGCAAATTAAAGCTCTTGACCTAAACTTTCTGATAAGGCCAAATACACCTACTTTTGGTACTGTTAGAAATTGTTTTATGTTGCAAGAGTTATCTTCCTGGTTTTGATGTTTTCCGAATTGTTTTCTTCGTTCTTTCCGATCTTTGGAGTGATGGCTTATGTGTGATTGCTATTGCTTGCTAACGATGGATTGACCGGAGTGTGGCAAGTAGAGCTATCAGGAGTTATGAGTGCAAATCATCTTCCTCAACTGTACAAGGCAAGTTCACTCTTTGATCATATCCCTTTCATACCCAGTTTTTATGCATTAGTTTCACCCTCAAACATTGCATGAGGAGGACTTGATAACATGTGGGTATTGGGAAGTAGATGATGAGGTAGGAACCTATTGTCCTGCATTCAAACCATGGGAGTTACTACTACGTTATGCTTATACTGCTATGCTATGCTCGTAGATGTGGATTGTTTTGAGAGAATTCATGAAAGATGTGAGAGTTATTGTTAACTAAGGTTTAACTTAAGGTGGCTACTTTAATACACATCTGGGTGGATTGGTTGGGGCACCCTGGAGCACCCAGTGGTTTGCCCGGGAACGTGGAGAACCCAGTGCTTGCCCAAGGCGATCCCGGAGTACCCGTGTGATTACCCTATGGAATGCCACCCAGGCTCAAAGGGATCATAAGATTATTCATGCTAGAAACTTCCGTGTGCAGCCACAAGCTATTATGGGCTCTACCATAGTTGAGTATGTTGCATGACCTTTTTCAGTGGTAGGCTAGCAGATGTACAGTAAAGTAGGTGTAACTGTCTACCCAGAGTAAAGAGTTAATGCTTCTGAAAGACTGTGTCTCGGTCATCCGTTTCTCAAACATCATGAAGTGCAAAAAATCCAACGGAGGAGATCGAGTCTTGTGGGAAAAGTGCGCAAACCTCTGCAGAGTGTACAAACTAATCATGATTAGCCGTGTCCCCGGTTATGGACATCTTGATTAGCTGGTACTTGAATTATTGATTTGATCTCATCACATTACTTAATGAATTTGTTGGGGTATAATTATTACTTTGGGGTTGAGTTGGACCAACCTTCTCAATGTTTTCAACAAACTTTGTAGTTAAATAAAATATATTCCTTTGCAGTAGGGAAAATTTGGCTTTTCGCAAAAACATGTTAACCATAGAGCCTCCACCAGCCAAATATGCATGTAGTGATAGTCATTATTCAGCTTTGCTCTATGGTGTGAATTTGCCAGTATATTCAATGTACTGACCCTTTGTGGCTACAATGTCTCATGTTGCAGGATTCTTACGATGAGTAAGTGGTACGTTAGGGTTACGATTTCTACACTCAACTTTGCCATGGGTGTTGATGGGAATCTACAAGCTTGTTGTTACTTCCGCTATTTGGATTGAGGTAATAGTATTTACGTTACTTTATACATGTGATTTACCTCTGTTATAAATCCTCGAGTACTGTGTGTGTCAGCATATCGATCCTGGGATGACACTTAAGCATAGAGACTTGACCGCTTGAGGTCAGGTCGCTACAAGATGGTATCAGAGCACATGTTGACTGTAGGACATGACCCCTAGAAACTGTCAAGCCCATAGGAAAGATTTTATCTACAACTTCCTTTTCAAAAATATCTTTTTCCTCTCTTCTTTTCTGAGCTTTATCAAATTTCCCTTTTAGTGAGACTATACCCCTTTCCCCTTTTGACCACGAAGATTCGGCTGATGAGACTACTCCAAGAAGTACAAGTTATCGGACAACTAAAACCACTTCAGAATGAAGAGGATTTTACCGTGCACTATAATAATGGAAACTACAATAGTTGAAGACTCCAAAGACTAGGAGAATTTGAAGGTTTTGAAGAATTCCCAGATTTGTATGACCTAGGAAGGCTACCCTTATGGAACTTGGCAGACTATGGAAGCTGTCATTACCCGAGATCAAGGTGCGTCGGAGAAAGACCGGAACATGGAGCGTCAAGACTCAAAGTTTTGTTAAGAAAACCTTAAGGCAGGAGATATCAACTATGGAATGATAGCTCATGGAAATGACAAGAGCAGAAACATGGCTATCCATGATGTTATCGCTCGCTTATGCTATGTTCACCGTGCTGAGTTGAGCATGCATCTTTTCGGAAGGATTGGATGGTAGAAGGCTAATGGAGCACCTATCAGCAAGAGATGAAGTTTTAACCTTAGCTGGTGTAACGCTAGGATCTAGAGTATTACATCAAGGAGTTTAGGGTGGACCTTCAGGAAGCCGTATTGGACATGGAAACATTTCATGAAGAACTCCGGACCCAGAAGCTGAAAGTAGCCAAGCTAGAGGAGCAAAACCTTGAGATACCAGAGATTCGTTAGGAATTGAAGGACAGTAGGACCATGGATCATGACAAGAATGTTGAAACCCATAAGTGTGGTACGGAACTCCAGAAATATTAAAGGACGTCACGAGAGACTTCATGTCAATAGAGATTACCTGGCAGAAGAATTTGAGAAGGACAAGCACGATCGGAAGTAGCCATTAGAGTCATGAACAAGACTTGAAGAGTTTGATGACTTTGAAGATTTATTGACCTTTAGAAGACCAAACCCCTATTTTATACCTACGTTAGATGCGGCGATTGTGAGCTGTCATTTGTTTGATGTTTTTCCGACAGCCACAAAATAAAATCTATCTTTTCAAAACTATTGTTTGCATTGTGTGTATCCCTCTCTATCTCTCTCATCTCACCCCAAACCCCTGGACCTAATAGAGGATGAATGGAGATGAACCCACATTTTCGGGACCAATAATTCAATTGGAGATGGACCGATGGATTCAGAACATGGAGGATCACATGAAGAATAACCCTATTGTCGGAAAGAGTATGACCCAACATGCTCTTGAGTGCTTTGAAAGAGGTGCTGGTACTTGGTGGAGGATGTACCAAACCATCAATGGATGGCAAGGAGTAACCACTTGAAAAGAATTTAAGTTGACTTTGCTAGTCTCGGTTTGTGTCCCAGAAATTTTAGCCTTATGGAAAGGATATGAAGAAACCTTGTGCATGCAAGCTCTGTGGAGAAATAGGATAAAACCATAAAGAAAACAAGGATGAATGCCCCATTGTGAAGGAAGTCACCCAGCTGAAGAATGCCCAACTAGGCAGATTACTTGTTTCTTGTGTGAAGGAACTACCCACTACCCTCCTCAGTGTCACATTTACCCCATGGTACAACGAACCATCCAGCAGAAGAAAGAAGCAATGAAAGGATCCCTCATGGAAATTTTAGAAGAACCTATGATGAAGAAAGAGATGTAGGACACACCCAAAGAAGACCCAATTCATGTGGAGAAGAAGGAAAAAAATCCTAGAAGAAGTTACGATTTTATCGGCAGATGATTTTATAGGAGTAACGTAAAACCCGAGAGTTGTGAAGGAACGATAGATGTTTGTTTCGCTTGCAGAATCCATGGATTATCCGAACTTAGTTTCCGACAAGAGAAATTCTGCAATGCTTATGAGGATGACCGAGTGTTAGAATGCGAGATTCGCTAAACCATATACAAGGTAATGATTTGGGTGCGTGATGGATTGATCACCATACCGACTTACTCTTATTATTCGCCTTGCTATGTGGGATGGTAAATCTGAGTGACTTACCTATAGTAGAGTGACGACGATCAAAACCTTGTTTAAACCTTAGAATGGTATGACAATTTTCCCCTTGTACAAGGCAGCTGTTGTCAATCATAGGTCATACGGTGAGGTTCAACCCAGACCCATTTTCTGCAGGGACCCAGTCAAATTGTTAGATGACCACCATGAGATATCGGTAGTTGTTTAGTATTGGCGTCAGACCCGTCAGCCAAGAAGACCCAGTCACAGAAGAACCTTACCAAGACGAAAGGACAGAAGAATTGCGGTAAAGGTTATGCCACTACTGGAAGAGCCCAGAGAAGGAATTGTCCTGAAGATCTAAGAAGACTGATCCTGTCAACAATAAGGATGGAGCATATGAGTTTTGATGGAACCGTAACGATGTTTCTAAGGGTGGTAGCACCTCAGACCCCTTGTGATGATCGATGGATTTTGAGAAGACCCCGACCCTAACCTATTTCTTTCTAGGCTCTCCGAATCTCGAGGACGAGATTCATTTTAAGGGTGGTTGGTTTGTAACATCGCAAAATTCTAAATTTCGGAATGTTATAATAAATAAATAGTTTTGATTGTTTGTTTGATTGTTGTCTGATTGATTGACTGAAAGTGAGTGAAATTTGAAACTTTTTAAAGTTAAATGACAGGGAATAAAAGGACTTTCCCAAACTTTCATTTTTGCATTTATGATCTCCATGAATTTTAAATTCTTTTTTCACCACAAAACCAAGGAGAGAAGATGACATGACTTCTTCCATTTAAATAAATGAAAAGGGTTTTTGAAAAGTTATGAATTCCATTTGGAAATATTTTCAACATCGGAAACTTCATGCAACTCAACGATTTTCATGAGAGAAGATAAAATGACTTCTTAAAATCATAGGAAATATGAGTTGGGATTTTAAAAGAATCAAATTCAAAGTACTTCGAAATTATTTTCAATTTGGAGTTATTTGGGTTTTATTCAAGTTATTTTTCTCCAAAAATAAAATATCTGGAAAATAGGGTAAAATGATTCCTACAATAGAAATTGAGAGAAATAAATTTGAAATCATTTTGGTATTTTTAATAGGATTTTTATGAGGTTTTATTGCAACAGTAGCACTTTTTACTTCATTTGAAATTTTGTGGATTTTATTTGAGCCGTAGAAAATCTTTTTCTGAAAATTTTGATATATTATATGCCTATATAATATTTTTTATTATTTTAGTTTTTCTGGAAAATAGTTTTTCTAGAAAATAGGACCGACCGGATCGGGTTGTCCCAGTTCGCCAGGCCGCGGCCGAGCCGGCCCAGTGCCGCGCCACCGCCCCCATCTCTAGCTCGGGACAGAGTCCCGAGCGAAGTCGCCATTGCCGGTGACTCGTGCCGCCGCCGGACTTCTCCTCTCTTGCCCCCTCCTCCACGCACCCGAGGCCGACCCCCCATATAAGCCGGGCCCCGCTGCTCTCTCCCTCTCCTCGCGCCGCCACTACATCTCGTCCGCATCGCCGCCGCCGCCAAGCCTTCGCCAAGGCCGAGCCGCACCGCCTTGCCCTCTCGCGCGTGGAGCCGCCATTGCCGCCGAGGCCGGGCGAAGCCACCCGCCGCCGACGCCAACCCTGCCGTCGCACCGGAGTCCACCGCCGCCGTCGCTGGACGCCACCGCCGGACCCGATCCTCCCCTACCCGGTACAAATCGCCCAGTTCACCGGTTTTATTTAGGGTTTAGGTTTTTTTTCAGTTTACCATTAAAAAAACGGTTTTCTTATTTGCCTAGCTATTTAGAGAACGCTCGCTGGTTTAGCCTCTGGAGCGAGCGAGTTCGTTGGTTTAGGTTCGGTAGCGAACGTTCGTTGTTTAGTATTTTTCTTTTCTTTTTAATTTTCGGCCAGGGACCCATCTGTGAATATTTTTATTTACAGATTAGTCCCTGATTTTCAAACCTTCACCACTTCTTGCTCGTTTATCCAAATCCAACGAAACCAACACCCACTTCTTCGTTATGATCCCCTCTATCCAGATAATCAACTTAAACATATTTTTGTAAGTTTTAAAATTTGATTTTAAACAGATTTGGTTTGAATCTTCTTTTGGTCGTAACTCGAGTTTTATAACTCCCATTTATTTGATTCTTTTTGCAAATTAAAGCTCTTGACCTAAAATTTATGATAAGGCCAAATACACCTAATTTTGGTACTGTTAGAAATTGTTTTATGTTGCAAGAGTTATCTGCCTGGTTTTGATGTTTTCCGAATTGTTTTCTTCGTTCTTTTCGATCTTTGGAGTGATGGCTTATGTGTGATTGCTATTGCTTGCTCACGATAGATTGACCGGAGTGTGACGAGTAGAGATATCAGGAGTTATGAGTGCGAATCATCTTCCTCAACTGTACAAGGCAAGTTCACACTTTGATCATATCCCTTTCATATGCAGTTTTTATGCATTAGTTTCACCCTCAAACATTGCATGAGGAGGACTTGATAACATGTGGGTATTGGGAAGTAGTTGATGAGGTAGGAACCTATTGTCTTACATTCAAACCTTGGGAGTTACTACTACGTTATGCTTATACTGCTATGCTATGCTCGTAGACGTGGATTGTTTTGAGAGAATTCATGAAAGATGTGAGAGTTATTGTTAACTAAGGTTTAACTTAAGGTGGCTACTTTAATACACATCTGGGTTGATTGGTTGGGGCACCCTGGAGCACCCAGTGGTTTGCCCAGGCACCTGGAGAACCCAGTGCTTACCCAAGGGGATCCCTGAGTACCCGTGTGATTACCCTATGGAATGCCACCCTGGCTCAAAGGGATCATAAGATTATTCATGCTAGAAACTTCCGTGTGCAGCCACAAGCTATTATGGGCTCTAGCATAGTTGAGTATGTTGCATGACCTCTTTCAGTGGTAGGCTAGCAGATGTAGGGGAAAGTAGGTGTAACTATCTACCCAGAGTAAAGAGTTAATGCTTCTGAAAGACTGTGTCTCGGTCATCCGTTTCTCAAACATCATGAAGTGCGAGAAAATCCAACGGAGGAGATCGAGCTTGTGGGGAAAAGTGCGCAAACCTCTGCAGAGTGTACAAACTAATCATGATTAGCCGTGTCCCTGGTTATGGACATCTTGAGTATCTGGTACTTGAATTATTGATTTGAGCTCATCACATTACTTAATGAATTTGTTGGGTTATAATTATTACTTTGGGGTTGGGTTGGAGGAACCTTCTCAATGTTTTCAACAAACTTTGTAGTTAAATAAAATATATTCATTTGCAGTAGGGAAAATTTTGCTTTTCGCAAAAACATGTTAACCATAGAGCCTCCACCAGCCAAATATGCATGTAGTGATAGTCACTATTCAGCATTGCTCTATGGTGTGAATTTGCCAGTACATTCAATGTACTGACCCTTTGTGGCTACAATGTCTCATGTTGCAGGATTCTTACAATGATTAAGTGATACGTTAGGGTTACGATTTCTACACTCAACTTTGTCGTTGGTGTTGATGGGAATCCACAACCTTGTTGTTACTTCCGCTATTTGGAATTAGGTAATAGTATTTACGTTACTTTATACATGTGATTTACCTCTGTTATAAATCCTCGAGTATTTTGTGTGTCAGCATACCGATCCTGGTATGACACTTAAGCACAGAGACTTGACCGCTTGAGGTCGGGTCGCTACAGGGCGGCAGAGCCTTCGACCAGGGCTTTTTCTTGGGCGCCATGGTCGATGGCGTCGTCAAAGATGACGATGGCGATTAAGATGACGCACTGCGCACGCCTTCAGGTTCGCGCAAGCGTGGCCCCTATCTGGCGCGCCAAAGATGTCGCGGGAAAGCACGACCACCTATGGGACCAGGGGGTCCCTTCACTGGTGCGCGTCGGTGCTATACAAACGGTTTTAACCCCTTTCCATGACGGCATTTGGAACCGTCGCCGGTGAGTATGGGCGATAGGGGGGTCCTTCCCACATGACCTAGAAGCTGTCGGGGATAGGGACCCTACAGTACTCCTAGTCGTTTCTACTCACATTGCCATCATAGTCGGTATTCTGTGGTGCTACATTTAAGATGCGCGGGCCATCACAAACGGTTCACTATTATAGAATGTGTATGATGCGCGGCCCATCACAAAGGGTTCACTGTTAAGAAGATTAGCTAATCGTTGTACGAGTGTCGGACAGGATTACTGTAACGCCCTCGATGCGGCTATATCTCCCACGTGTCGAAGCACGACTTAGAGGCATAACCGCATTGAAAGCAATGTCGCAAGTGAGGTAATCTTCACACAACCCATGTAATACATAAGGGAAAAAGATACATAGTTGGCTTACAGTCGCCACTTCACACAATACATAAATAAACATCCATCATCCAGGTTACACTCAAGGTCCGACTACGGAACCAAAATAAAAGAATACTACCCCAAATGCTACACAAATCCCCGATCGTCCCAACTGGGCTCCACTACTGATCATCAGGAAAAGGCACATAGTAACGACCATGTTCCTCGTCGAACTCCCACTTGAGCTTGGTTGCGTCACCTGCACTGGCATCGTCGGCACCTCCAGCTGTTTTGGTAGAATCTGTGAGTCACGGGACTCAGCAATCTCACACCCGAGATCAAGACTATTTAAGCTTATAGGAAGGACAGAGTTGTGAGGTGGAGCTGCGACAGCGACTAGCATATATGGTGGCAACATTCGCAAAAGAGAGCGAGAAGAGAAGCAAGGCACGGTCGTGAAGCTAGTAGCGATCAAGCAGTGATCCTGAAACTACTTACGTCACACATACCTCCCACACCGTGTTCACTTCCCGGACTCCACGAGAAGAGACCATCACGGTTACACACGCGTTGATGTATTTTAATTAAGGTCAACCGGGTTTTCTACAACCGACATTAACAAATTCCCATCTGCCTCATAACGCGGGCACGGCTTTGAAAGATAATACCTGCAGGGTGTCCCAACTTAGCCCATTATAAGATCTCACGGTCAACGAAGGATATTCCTTCTACGGAAGACCCGATCGATCTCGAATCCCGGACTACAAGACATTTCGACAATGGTAAAACAAGACCAGCAAAGCCGCCCGAATGTGCCGACAAATCCCGATAGGAGCTGCACATATCTCGTTCTCAGGGCACACCAGATGGGCAAGGCGTCGGGTTGGCATAGACCCTGGATTGCCAGGGGCGCGGACATCGCCGAGTTGGGCCAAGACTCAAGGAGCACTGGTCCGGGGTTAAAATAAAGATGACCCTCGAGCTCGCGAAAACCCGGGGGAAAAAGGCTTAGGTGGCAAATGGTAAAACCAAGGTTGGGCCTTGCTGGAGGAGTTTTATTCAAAGCGAACTATCAAGGGGGTCCCATAAATCACCCAACCGTGTAAGGAACGCAAAATCAAGGAATATAACACCGGTATGACGGAAACTAGGGCGGTAAGAGTGGAACAAAACACCAGGCAATAGGCCGAGCCTTCCACCCTTTACCAAGTATATAGGTGCATTAATTAAATAAGAGATATTGTGATATCCCATATTATCCATGTTCCAACAAGGAACAAACTTCATCTTCACCTGCAACTAGCAACGCTATAAGAGGGGCTGAGCAAAGCGGTAACATAGCCAATCAACGGTTTGCTAGGAAAGGATGGTTAGAGGTTTGACATGGCAATATGGGTGGCCTGATATAGCAAGTGGTAGGTAACGTAGCATAGGCATAGCAAAAGAACGAGCATCTAGCAAGCAAAGATAGAAGTGATTTCGAGGGTATGGTGATCTTGCCTGCAAGGTTCTCAGAGTTGTCGAAAGCTTGATCCTCGTAAGCGTTCTCAACAGGTTCCTCGTTCACGTACTCGTCTCCCGGCTCTACCCAAAGCAAGAACACAAGCAAAGGACCAACAATCAATCACGGGTGATGCACAAACAACATGATGCAAAACATGGCATGATATGCGAGATGTGAGATGCAATGCATATGCGTGCTCCGGAAGGAAAATGATGAACAAGGCATCAACTTGGAAAACCAAGTATGCTGCTGGAAAAGTGAGATGATTTCGGTTGAAATCGATGTAAATATCACCGGAATCGGATGCACGGTTTGCAAATGGCAAGCAAAACAAGAATGACACAATTCTGCCATTAACAGCATGATACCACATCGCAAGCAACAAGAAATTAAGCTACTGCACCCAAACGTACCAACAAATCATATGGCAGTGATCTACTCAAGATGCTTGACAAAATATGAACACTGATCTACGGCTAATTCACACCATAACAGGTCCAAACAAGCATGGTAGAAGTGCAAAATACTAACATGCCAGAAATTAACATCAGGAAGGCATGTTTAGAGCAAGCAAACAACCTGCTACAGGAACAAGGCATAGCAAAATATGGCATGGAATGAATCTACTAAAGTCATTGAACAAAAGTCCCTTACTGATCAAGAGCCAAAAGGGATCAGAAAATATGATTGCACCCATGTAAACATAGCAAGTTCCGTTAACAGATTCAGCAAACAGGGCATGACATTGACAGAATTATGAAGGCATCTTCGCGAGCTCGATGCACTCACTACAGAGCATTTCATGATAAACTAAGCATACAATCATCAAGAAGACATGGCATAGAAGCTATACATGGCAAGAACAACATCATAGCATACACGGATCAACTACAACAACCTTGGCAAAATTGAGTAACATGTAAACAATCTGCCAGGAAACATTTTATAGCAAAAGTACAGCTCGATTGACTCAAGCTAGACTACACCATAATTGCAAACAAGGGTATGGATGGATAGAGAATAACAATATGTTCAAAACATCCTTACTGAAGTATCTGAAAATATGTAAGGATCTCTCTGTAGCATCAAGTTTACATGGCATAAAAATAACAGCAGAACAGGGCTGAAATCAGCAACATCATGAAGCCTAGTTTGCATGCTTGTACTAGTCACCATAAAGATCACAAAAATACATGGCATACACCTCTGTAAATATAGCATGGCATATTAAAAAACACATGTAGGACTCAAGTTCATAGGGAGCACACATCAATCATAGCAAAAATGACAAAAGTGCAAGTTCTGATAAGAATCTGAAACTAACATCACGTAGCCCTATTCTAACAGAATTTCGGGCATCAAGATGAGCTCAAATGTAAATGATGCAATGAGAAGAAATGATGTACTCGTCGAGGCGAACAATTCTGTATGCTACACGCCCAAAACGGAGCCACGGGTGCAAAGTTATGGTGCGATGAACATGCAACAAAATTACTGAAAAAAATGACTGAGGAAAAAAACGACCTCCGAGAAAATTGGATCTAGGGTTTGTCCGAGGGCGCGCGAACCGAGGCGGTAGCGCGGCTCGCCGGAGAGGAGGAAGGAGGGCCGGGGAGGCACGGGGCAGACGGATCCGGCCGCGCTTGCCGGATCCGTGAAGAGGCGGCGGAGCTTCGCCGGGCGGCGCGTGGGGCACGCTGGCGGCCTCGGGCGCCGGCGGCCGGTGAAGAGGCGGCGGAGCTCGCCGGCGGGACGCGCAGCAAGGTCGGTAGCGGAGCGGAGGCGGCCGCACAGGCTTGGGCGGCGGAGGAGACGAACCGGGCGGCGGGCGACGGAGGCGCCGGCGGAGCGGGCGGCGGCGACCGGGCAGGAGGGCCTCCAGCTGGCTCGCCGGGCGGTGGCGCTGGGCGGCGGCGCCTGCCACGTGGCGGTGGCGGGCGACCGGACGTGTCCGGCTGTGGCGGACGTGTCCGTGGCGGCGGGGACTAATCTGCTAGGGTTAGGGGTGGAATGACCCGAGATTTCGGGAGGAGGGGTGTTTTTATAGGTAGGAGGAGTTAGGAAGCTCCAAATGCAGTGTAGTTTTCGCCC
Source organism: Aegilops longissima (assembly GCA_021605205.1). Taxonomy (NCBI): domain Eukaryota; kingdom Viridiplantae; phylum Streptophyta; class Magnoliopsida; order Poales; family Poaceae; genus Aegilops; species Aegilops longissima. Next base: position 26,396 of record JAHIAM010007107.1, read on the forward strand.
ACACGATCGTGATCCGACGACGGAGAGCATGGAAGTGACTTAGATGGGTTATTGGGATGTTTTGAAGGGGTGTTGGGCTGCAACTCACAAGAGGACTTCGTGGTTACCCGGTTAACCGTTGGAGTATCAAACGACCTCCAAATGGCACGAAACTTGACAGGTGGTCTACCGGTGGTGAACCAAGGCCACTTGGCAAGCTTCGGTCCATTCCGAGAACGTTTAACACCCGCACACGAAAAGAGACAAGGGGGGTGCGCCGGTGCACGTGGGAGAGTCGGATTGCAAAACGAACAACGGGGAAAATGCTCGGATGCATGAGACGAACACGTATGCAAATGAGATGCCCATCATGACATGATATGAGATGCATGACATAAACAAAATGCAAAATGAAAGAAAAAAACCCAACCACGGAGGGAATACCATAGCACATAGCCGAAAATGGCAAGAGTTGGAGTTACAAATATGGAAAGTTACATCCGGGGTGTTACAATTACGAAATGTCGGACCATCGTAACATCGTCGTACACGACAACTATCGCACACGCTATTCTGTGTTGCAACATTTATGATGCATACTTCATCATAAATAGTTCGTCGTTGCGAAACGTGTACGATAAGGCAACTAACACAAACGTTTAGTTTGCCCGCACCGTTTGTGATATTTTCTGACATCGCAGACACTTTGCAAACGGCAACTGTGTGCATGCTTGCACACATTTCCTCTTTGTGAACCGTCTCGGATTATGGTGCATATTGCAAACGTTTGTGTTTTACCAACCGTGTGTGCTGCAACAACCTAGAGAGCGTAATTTCACCGTAATTTAATTGTTGCTTTTTCATATTGTACCGTATTTGAATGTATGCTACAGCTTTATTCATACCCATCTGTTCAAGTATACAACAGCCGTAGTTTGAGAGGTAATCTTGAGTAAATTGCTTTGGCAACCACTTCAAAGGAAAAAGATTCAGACATTGTCATCTAACACAACTCATTATGGGCATTATGGGCAGTAAAAAGAAGGTTGCAAAGTTCTTACTTACCATCCTGCAGTTCGCTGTTGTCTTGGATAAAGTGTAAACAAATAGTTTAATTGCCATCTTTGGACCCATTTACTAACAATCTTTATCAGCTTCCTCACTTGATGCTGGTTCAATGATATCTCATTGCCCCATACGCAGAAAGGGTCAAAGCGCGGATCTTTACCAATGACATATGTACCTAAAAGCACCAAGTTAATATTAGAAGCTAAACAACAATTGCACAATGATGTAGTACAACACTCTTTTATAATATGTCTATATACTTTCGTATGTGATAGTCCATTTGGAATCTCTAAAAAGACAAATATTTAGGAACGGAGGGAGTATCTTATAACATCCAATATACTCACATATTAGATGAATTAACATCTTATATTATGGGCCGGAAGGAGTTTAGTGCATTCTTACAAATTATCGGCTGATTCACTGCTGCTGTATCCATGGGTTACAATTAGTTTGAGCTAGTTCGGGCTCAAATATCCATAAAGTATATCTAAACATGAGGGCTAGTTTGACCTAGTTGCATATATAACCCACCCAAAAAAAACTATCCAACCCACGAGGTGCTAATTGGAGCTAGTTCTCCTAGTGCATTTATTGTCAATCCAACCCTGACATCCAAACAACTCTTTGGATGGAGTTAGTTCAGGGTTAGTCATGAGCTAGAAACTAACTCTATCCTATAGCTAAGTTGAGTATCCAAATAGGGCTGTGTTGTTGTTGTTGTTGTTGTTGCTCTTCTACGTATATCTAGACATCATTAGAACATTAATGTAACACTCATCCTTGTTTCTATGTAGCCTAGGCTTGCATATTTAGACATTAAGTACAGTGCACGTTGCTATGTAGCCTCCGATATATTACATATGGCCCTAGTTAACCTAACGATAAATGGGTTGCAGATATATTCAGTTAAAAGTCTGATTCACCGATTAGTCCCTTATCAGCCGCCGGCCTATATGGTACCAGCTACCGATATCCTGAAAAGTGAGCAGATATAAGCCATGGGATGAAACTAACCTCAATGGAAAACAACAGTCGTTCCCAAAATTGTCCTGTGTAGGTACATCGAGAAGCATATTAAGCACAACAGGCTAAACAACAACCAAAATTATCCATGGCAGACAAAATAATCTCCAAAAGATAGCTTCAGTGTGCGGGTTTAAGCACGCTAGTAAAGCAAAACAAGTGGAAAGGTGTGCTAACTGCAATAGGCCTAACATTTAACAACAAGCAAACATAGTCATTCAAACTGGTATTGTGCCGGTCTAAGTACACTGGTTATTGTTAAATAAAAATGGAAAAGCGTGTTAACTACACGATGCAGCAACCAAATGTAGTCATTCATAGTGGTATTGTTGAAATTGGTACTGATGATATTGAACTGCACAGTTCATACTTACACATATAGAACATCACGTTGTGAATAACTGGAATAAACAAGGCATACTACAAACAACCAAAGATAGCATTTGAAACTGGACATATGCTAACTACAAACAACCCAACAATCAAAAAACTTTAAAAGAGTCATATGCTAGCTATAACAGGCTTAACAGCAAGCAAATATATGCATTCCTATCAGTATGTTTAAAACTGGATTGATGAAATGTACTGCACAGTAAATAATTGCACATATAGAGCATCACATTGTGAACAACTGAAATAAACAAGGCATACTGCAAACAACGACATATAGCAATTAAAACTGGACATATTCTCACTATACTACAAAAGGGACTCGACAAAACAAAACATGGGTTTCCCCCTGTGAAGAGGCACGGCAAAACTAATCATGGGTTTCCTCACTTGTCATAGATGGGCTCGTTCCCGTGGGAAGAGCACGGACCCTGGATGCGCTCCATGTTGTTGCAGATGGGCTCCTTCCCCTTGGAAGAGCACGGCTGTAGGGTGCCCTCCCTGATGTCGCAGACAGGCGCTTTCCCCTTGGAAGAGCATATGGGCTCTTTCCCCTTGGAAGAGCCGGAGAGGGTGCCCTCCACGTGGTCGCCATCGATGAGGTCTGACTTGGAAGCTGTGGATCCCAAGCCAGCGTCGCCGAACGTGTCCTTCAGAAATGACAAAAGGGGCTCGATGGCGATGTAGAATGGCAAATTGTTGACAGCGAGCCAGAGGAGATCAACGGCGGGGCCATGGATGAGATCGACGGGGTTTGAACCCGAGGGGTTGGGGGTGGGCCACTTAACCTGTGACATAGCCTACCTTAGGTCGTCGCTGTCGATGACCTCGATGTCGTAGCCGGCGGCCGAGACATGCCCCGCATACTCTAGCCTGCTTCTTGTGTGCATGCCGCCAGTAATGGTCGTCAGCTTCTGTAACACGCCGGACTTAACTTTCCATATTTGTAACTTCAACTCTTGCCATTTTCGGCATTGTGATATGTTATTCTCTCCGTGGTTGGGGTTTTCTTCTTTTTGCATTTTTTCCATGTCATGCATTTCATATCATGTCATCATGTGCATCTCATTTGCATACGTGTTCGTCTCATGATTCCGAGCATTTTCCCGTTGTCCGTTTTGCAATCCGCACTCCTATGTCCCCGGCGTCCCCTTTTACGTTTTTCGTGTGGCGTAGTACTAAACGTTCTCAAAATGGACCGAGGTTTGTCAAGTGGCCTTGGTATACCACGGTAGACCACCGGTCAAGTTTCGGGTCATTTGGAGCTCGTTTGGTACTCCAACGGTTAACCGCACTCTCGCAAAGGCCTCTTTTAAGTTGCAGCACAACACCCTTTCAAAACAGCCCAATAACCCATCTAAGTCACTTCCATGCTCTCCGTCGTTCGATCACGATGGTGTGGGCGAAAACTACACCTCATTTGGACTCTCCTAGCTCCCTCTATGCCTATTTAAACACCTCCCCCGTCCAAATCCGGGTCCAAACCCTAGCCATCCTCATCCCCGCACCACCGGACAAAACTCCGACGTACGGACACGTCCGCCCGTCAGCGCCGCCGCCCCCGCACCCAATCTCCACACGCCACGTACACCGGCCGCCCGCCGCCCGCCCGCCCGGCAGCGAGGCGGATCGCCCCCTCCCCGAGCCCATCTCTCCTCCGCGGGCCCGACCCGCTCCGTCGCCTCTCCGCTGCTGCCACACGCGCCGCACTGCCAGCCACGCCACGCCGTCCCGCCCCGCCGGCCACCGGATTTCGCCGGCGCCCCGCGCCCGCCGCCCATCGCCGCCGCCACGGCGCCACCTCCTCCGGCCGGCCCGCCCGTCCTCTCCTCCTCCTTCGCGCCGGCGAAGCTCCGTGAAGTCAGCGCCGCTGCCGGCCGCGCCGGATCGGGACCCGATCGGGCCGGATCTAAGATCCCGTTGGGTTGACTTCTTTCCCCCCTAAATTCGTCTAAGTTTTTCATCCGGTGATTATTTTGTGGCATTTTCAACGCGTCATAACTTTGCATCTGTAGCTCCGTTTCGTGCGTGTAATATGTCAAAATGTTCGCCTCGAAGAGTAGAACATTTCATCTCATTGCATCATTTTCATTTGAGCTCATCTTGATGCCCGAAATGCTGTTAGAAGAGGGCTATATGATGTTAGTTTCATTTCTTAATGTAACATGCACTTTTGTTATTTTGCTATGATTGATGTGTGCACCCTATGAATTTGAGTCCTACATGTGTTTTGTAATATGCCATGCCATCTTTCCAGGGGTGTATGCCATGTATTTTTGTGATCTATGTGGTGACTAGCACAAGCATGCAAATTAGGCTTCCTGATGTTGCTGATTTCAGCCCTGTTTTGCTGATATTTTGATGCCATGTTAACTTGACGCTACCGAGATATCTATGCATATTTTGAGATACTTCAGTAAGGATGTTTTGAACATATGGTTATGCTCTATCCATCCATGCCTTTGTTTGCAATTATGGAGTGCCATACCTTGAGTCAATCAAGCTCTACTTTTGCTATAAAATGTTTCCTGGCAGATTGTTTACATGTTATTCAATTTTGCGAAGGTTGTTGTGGTTGATCCGTGTATGCTATGATGTTGTTCTTGCCATGTATGTATTCTATGCCATGTCTTCTTGATGTATGTATGCTTAGTTTATCACGAAAGGCTCTGTAGTGAGTGCTTTGAGCTCTTAAACATGCCTACTTGTTATCTGTTTTTGACATGCCATGTTGCTGAATCTGTTAACGAAACTTGCTATTTTGACATGGGTGTTATTGTATTTTCTGACCCTTTTTGGCTTATGGTCAGTAAGGGACTTTTGTTCTATGCTTTGAGTAGATTCATGCCATGCCTTGTTTTGCTATTATTAGTTCCTGTAGTATGTTGTTTTCTTGCTCTGAACATTGCTACCTGATGCTGTTTATGCCATGTCCAGCCTGATATATTTTTGCACTTTTGCCATGCTTGTTTGGACCTGTTATGATGTGATTTAGCCGTAGCTCAGTGTTCATATTTTGCCAAGCATCTTGAGTAGATCACTGCCATGTGCTTTGTTGGTACGTTTGGGTGCAGTAGCTTAATTTCTTGTTGCTTGCTAAGTGGCATCATGCTGTTAATGGCAAATTTGTGCCATTCTTGTTTTGCTTGTCATTTGCAAACCGTCCATCCGATTCCGGTGATCTTTATATAGATTTCAACCGAAATCATCTCATCTTTCCAGCGGCATACTTGGTTTGCCAAGTTGATGCCTGGTTTATCATTTCCCTTCCGGAGCGCGCATACGCATTGCATACCACATCTCGCATATCATGTCATGTTTTGCATCATGTTGCTTGCGCATTGCACCGTGATTTATTGTGGTTCCTTTGTTTGTGTTCTTGCTTTGGGTAGAGCCGGGAGACGAGTACGTGTACGAGGAACCTGTTGAGAACGCTTACGAGGAGCAAGCTTTCGACAACTCTGAGAACATTGCAGGCAAGATGACCATACCCTCGAAATCACTTCTATCTTTGCTATGCTAGTTGCTCGCTCTTTTGCTATGCCTATGCTACGATGCCTATCACTTGCTTATCATGCCACCCATATTGCCATGTCAGCCCCTAACCATCCTTTTCCCAGCAAACCATTGATTGGCTATGTTACCGCTTTGCTCAGCCCCTCTTATAGCGTTGCTAGTTGCAGGTGAAGTTGAAGTTTGTTCCTTGTTGGAACATGGAGATGTTGTTCCTTTTTGGAACATGTTTACTTGTTGGGGATATCACAATATATATCTGCTATAATTAATGCATCTATATACTTGGTAAAGGGTGGAAGGCTCGGCCTTATGCCCGGTGTTTTGTTCCACTCTTGCCACCCTAGTTTCCGTCTTACGGTGTTATGTTCCTTGATTTCGCGTTCCTTACGGTTGGGTGATTTATGGGACCCCTTGATAGTTCGCTTTGAATAAGACTCGTCCAGCAAGGCCCAACATTGGTTTTACCATTTACCACCTAAGCCTTTTTCCCCGGGTTTCGCGAGCCCGAGGGTCATCTTTATTTTAACCCCGGACCGGTGCTCCTTCGAGTCTTGGCCCAACTGGCGATGTCCGGCGCCCCGGGCAATCCAGGTCTATGCCAACCCGACGTCTTGCCCATCCGGTGTGCCCTGAGAACGAGATATGTGCAGCTCCTATCGGGATTTGTCGGCACATTCGGGTGGCTTTGCTGGTCTTGTTTTATTTCTGTCGAAATGTCTTGTAGTCCGGGATTCCGAGATTGATCGGGTCTTCCCGGTAGAAGGAATATCCTTCGTTGACCGTGAGAGCTTATAATGGGCTAAGTTGGGACACCCCTGCAGGGTATTATCTTTCGAAAGCCGTGCCCGCGGTTATGAGGCAGATGGGAATTTGTTAATGTCCGGTTGTAGAAAACCCGAAGTTGACCTTATTTAAAATACACATCAACCGCGTGTGTAACCGTGATGGTCTCTTCTCGGCGGAGTCCGGGGAGTGAAGACGGTGTTGGAGTTATGTCTGACGTAAGTAGTTCAGGATCACTTCTTGATCGCTACTAGCTTCACGACCGTGCTTTGCTCCTCTTCTCGCTCTCTTTTGCGATGTAGCCACCATATATGCTAGCCGCTTGCTGCAGCTCCACCTTAAAACTCTGTCCTTCCTATAAGCTCAAATAGTCTTGATCTCGCGGGTGTGAGATTGCTGAGTCCCCGTGACTCACAGATTCTACCAAATCAGTTGCAGGTTCCGACGATGCCCGTGCAGGTGACGCAACCGAGCTCAAGTGGGAGTTCGATGAGGAACGTGGTCGTTACTATGTGTCTTTTTTCACGATGATCAGAGTGGAGCCCAGTTGGGACGATCGGGATCTGTGTAGCATTTGGGGTATCTTCTTTATTTTGTTTCCGTAGTCGGACCTTGAGTGTAATCTGAATGATGGATGTTTATTTATGAATTGTGTGAAGTGGCGACTGTAAGCCAACTATGTATCTCTTGCCCTTATGTATTACATGGGTTGTGTGAAGATTACCTCACTTGCGACATTGCTTTCAATGCGGTTATGCCTCTAAGTCGTGCTTCGACACGTGGGAGATATAGCCGCATCGAGGGCGTCATAAGTTGGTAATCAGAGCCTTCCCCGACTTAGGAGCTCCCTACTTGATTGTTTGCTGGCGTTGTTGAGTCTAGAACGGAAAATGTTTTGAGTCTTAGGATTATATATATCGAGAGTAGGATTCTTTTACTCCCGGTCCCCTTCGCTCTGGTGAGGTCTCCCGACGAGAAGTTTTGACTCTCCTCTCCTCAAATTTTACAAATTTTTTTTTAGGATCACGCGGGTATCTTGGGATCGTTCCGATGGTTTTGTGACGAGAACATTGTTCTTGGTGCCTCCCGACATTTAGGGGTTGTGGCAGTGTCCCGGGAGTTGAGCTCCGAGGTGTTGTCGCCACAATTTTATCGTTGCGATTCTGGAATACGAGATTTGCCGACATCGAAATCTCTTTTGTGCAGTTGTTGGTGAGATAACCCGATAACTTGAAGATCGGGCGAGCTCGGGAGTATTGCCATGACTTGTATAACGGATGTTTTTCAAGGTCGAGGTACACGATTTCGAAGGTTTCTTGGTTATGTGTTGACGGATGGATACAGCTGGATCTAGGTATTGTTAGTTTGGGTGATATATTTTGTGTCCCTGTATCCCCAACACCGATTGCATAACCGTAAAGTTTGGGAGTTTATAGGTGGGATTCAAGTAGCTCCTAGCATTTCTTCCCGCAGATATTTGGTTCGTGATTGGGTAATCCTTACCACTTATTTGTTCCGATCGTACCTTTTATTTTTTCATCAACCCTTAATCAAGTGGCTTCTCACCTTAATGGACGTGTGATGTTAACTTTGGAATTCATTCGTTCATTCTTGTTCGAATGTTTATTGTGAAGACTATATGTTGTAATTTCTATCCGTTGATTCAACTTGACTATTTGTCTATCAAGTGCTAACGAATGTCACCCTCTTCAGGATGGCTCCGCCAACGCGTCAGAATCCGGATCGAAATGATGGGAATCAGTCGAACCCTCCACCTCCACCTCCGCCTCCGGAGGCCTGGCAAGCTATCATGGCAGCCACCAATGCCAATGCTCAGCTGATTTTGCAGCTCTTGCAAGAGCGTACTCAAGGGCAAGGCAGTCAAGGAAATCAAGGTCAAGGCAACAACCAGCCGCACTTTGCTACTCTCAGTCAGTTCCTCGCTAATCAGCCAAGTCTTTCGGTTTACGTCGAGGCTACGACGGCGACGATTGGCTTGTGGACATCTGCAAGCATTTTGAATGTAGCAATGTCAGACCTGAGGACTTTGTCAAGTTTGCATCGTTTCAACTCAAGGACCAAGCTGCTGAGTGGTACCAGCAATACAAAGATTCCAGAGGAGGTCGTGTCATTACAGGATGAGTTCGCCGAGATTTTGAGCTCACCACATTCAAAAGTGTTGTTGAGAGCAACCGTGAGGAGTTCCGCAATCTCAAGCAAGGCAACATGTCGTGTATCAATACAATATCCAGTTCGAAACTCGCTCGCTTTTCTAAGCAAGACGTCCACGATGAAAAGAGTATGATCTATCAATTCAGAGGTGGTCTCGGAGAAGATCTGCAATTAGCTCTTGTGCTTTTTGAGCCGTAAAAGTATGATGAATTCTACAACATGGCTTTGAAGCAAGAAGCTGCCCAGCTCAAATGTGAGGCTTCTAAGAAGAGAATCAGGGATGCAGTTCAGTCTTCTTCTTCCTCTCAAGTGGCAGCTAAGCAGCGAAGTTCTACCTTCCTCCTCCTCCGTTCCGTCAGCCTTATCGCCAGAAGAACTCAGGTGGCCGTGGATCTTCCCACCCGCCCAACCCAAGCTATCGTAACAAGTCAAATTCTCAAGCTCCAAGGTCAAGTGCTCCTTACCACCGTCCGCTCTGAGGTGACTTGCAACAAATGTCACAGAAAGGTCACTATGCGAACAAGTGCTTCAACGAGGCGTCTTCCGCCTCCTCCTCTGTGAAATCTTCCAAGCAATGCGTGGTCAAGCATAATCCAAAGTCTGCAAAGGTGAACATGATGAATGCAGCTCAAGCAGAGGAATCTTCCGATGTGATAATGGGTAATCTCTCGATTAATGATATTCCGCAAAAGTTTTATTTGATCTTTGGTGCATCTATTTCTTTCATATCAAGACCTTTTGCATCCATGAACAATTTGCATCTTGTCGATCTGCCTAAGCCGATAGCGGTTTCCTCTCCGGTTTGTTCATGAATACAAAATGATGGCTCGGATGTTTCTATCAAGATGGGCGATTATAGATTTCTGGCTAAACCAATGGTTCTTGGTGACTCGGATATTGATCTTATTCTCGGGATGGATGGCTTTCAAAGACAAAGCTCAGCTTTATTGTGCTGCCTGTGGAAATTCAATTGACTCACTCTTCTAATGATGTGATCATCTATGCCGCCGTGATGAAACCATTCGGTTGTTTTCTCTCAATGAGAAGTGCGAATTGATGCTATCTCTCGATTCCAATCGTTTGTGAGTACCAAGATGTCTTTCGAGAAGAGCTTCCGGTATGCCTCCTCATCGGCCGCTTGAGTTCGTTATCGATCTGGAGCCCGCATCGAACCCGTTTTAAGCGCCCAAACAAGCTTGGACCTGATGAGCTGAAGGAATTGAAGAAGCAGCTCGATGAACAAGAGCGTCTGGGTTTGATCGGACCGAGTTCATCTCCTTGGGGTTGTGGTGTTCTTTTGTCCGGAAGAAGGATGGCACGGACCGACTTTGCGCCGATTATCGCCCATTGAATAAGAAGACAATCAAGAACAAGTATCCACTTCCCAACATCAATGAGCTTTTCGAGCAACTCAAAGGTGCTAAAGTGTTCTCCAAGCTTGACCTTCGATGGGTTATCATCAGATTCGCATTCGTGAACAAGATATTCCCAAGACAAGATTCGTAACAATCTTTGGTTCTTATGAATATCTTGGCATGTCTTTCGCCTTGTCAATGCTCCTCCAACTTTCTCTCGGATGATGAACTTCATATTCAACCCCTACACCAATGAATTCGCCTTGGTCTATCTTGATGATATTTTGGTCTTCTCCAAGAATAAGAAGGATCATGCCAAACATTTGCGATTGGTGCTAGACAAGCTCAGAGAGTATCAATTCTATGCGAAGTTCTCCAAATGTGAATTTTGGCTTGATGAAGTGCTTTATCTTGGCCATATCATCTCCGCCAAGGGCATCGCTGTTAATCCCGAGAAGGTGTCCGCAATTGTGAATTGGGAACATCCTCAGAATGTCAAGTAGCTCCGCAGTTTTCTTGGTCTTGCAAGCTATTGCCGAAGATTGTTTGAGAACTTCTCCAAGATTGCAAAGCCTCTTTCCAACCTCCTCCAGAAGCATGTGAAGTATGTCTGGTCTCCTGAGTGTGACGTTGCTTTTAATACCCTCAAAGAGAAACTCGTCACAGCTCCTGTATTGACTCCTCCTGATGAATCCAAGCCATTTGAAGTTTTCTGTGATGCTTCTCTTCAAGGTCTCGGTGCTGTGTTAATGCAAGAGAAGAGAGTTGTGGTCTATACCTCTCGTCAGCTGAAGCCCAACGAAAAGAACTACCCCACTCACGATCTTGAGTTGGCGGCAGTTGTCCATGCATTGATAACGTGCAGACATCTCTTGTTGGGAAGGAAAGTGGACATTTTCACCGATCACAAGAGCCTCAAGTATATCTTCACTCAACCCAACCTCAATCTCAGGCAGACTCGATGGGTCGAAATGATTCAAGAGTACAACCCAAGTATTGAATATACTCCGGCAAGGCCAATGCGATTGCAGATGCTTTGAGCAGAAGGCTTATCGCAACAGCTTTAATCCTCAAGCCCTTCCAACCGGATCTCTGCGAAGCTTTCGCAAGCTGAATCTTCAAGTTGTTCCTCAAGGTTTTCTTGCCAACCTCATAGTCTCTCCTACTTTGGAAGATCAGATTCATGAGGATCAACTCCTGGATACCATGGTGAAGAAGGTGAAACGTGGTATCGACAAGGGCATTTCCAAGTACAAGTGCTTCCACATTGATGACAAAGATACTCTTTTCTTCGAGGACCGAATTGTGGTTCCAAAGGGTGATCTACGTAAAGTCATTATGAACGAGGCACACAATTCGCTTCTATCCATTCATCCTGGAAGTACGAAGATGTACCATGACCTCAAGCAGTCATATTGGTGGACTCGAATGAAGCGAGAAATTGCTCAATTAGTGAATGATTGTGATGTCTGCAGAAGAGTGAAAGGTAACACCAACGACCAGCTAGTCTCCTCCAACCTCTTGCTATTCCGAATGGAAGTTTGATCATATTGAAATGGACTTCGTGACTGGTTTTCCAAAGTCCAAGCGTGGAAATGATGCTATCTTCGTTGTCATTGACAATCTTACTAAAGTGGCTCATTTTCTTCCTATCAAAGAATCTATCACAGCAGCTCGGTTGGCGAGCTATACACCTCAGATTGTCTCTTTGCACGGCATTCCACAAGTGATCTCTTCAAACCGTGGCAGCATCTTTACCTCCAAGTTTTGGGATTCTTTTGAAGGCCATGGGCACCAACATTCTGCCTCAAAGACAGCTTTCCATCCTCAAACAAGTGGCCAAGTCGAGCGAGTAAATCAAATCCTTGAAGATATGCTCGGGGCTTGTGTCATTTCTTCGGTATGAAGTGGGAAGATTGTCTTCCATATGCCGAAGTTCTCCTACAACAACAGCTTCAAGCGAGTTCGGCAAGGCCCCATTCGAAATTCTCTATGGCGTAAAGTGTCGTACTCCTCTCAATTGGTCCGACACGGTGAACGCCAACTTCTTGGCAATGACTTGATCACGAATGGAAGAAATGTGCAAAGTCATTCGTGAGAATCTCAAAGCCGCGCAATCGCGCGTAAGAGCTATTATGATGATAAGCACCGTGATGTGGCTTTTGAAATCGGAGACCATGTCTACCTCCGCTCTCCAATGAAAGGCACTCGCCGCCCGGTATCAAAGGAAGCTTGCCCCTAGATACGTGGGTCCTTTCAAGATCATTAGCAAAAGAGGCGATCTCGCCTATCAACTTGAGCTTCCGTCCAACTTCGTGAATGTGCCCGATGTGTTTCATGTGTCACAGCTTCGCAAGTGCTTCAAGACTCCTGAACGCACTATCAACTTCAAAGAAATTTACCTTCAAGAAGATCTCTCTTATCATGAGCACCCCGTTGCTATTCTTGAAGAAACCGAGCGCAAGACTCGCAACAAGTCAATCAAATTCCTCAAAGTGAAGTGGTCACACCATTCCGACCGAGAAGCCACCTGGGAGCGCGAGGATCACCTCCGTTCCGAATATCCGGAGTTCTTTCAGTCCTAGATCTCGGGACGAGATCCTCTTGTAGTGGTGGAGTGTTGTAACACCCCGGACTTAACTTTCCATATTTGTAACTCCAACTCTTGCCATTTTCGGCATTGTGATATGTTATTCCCTCCGTGGTTGGGGTTTTCTTCTTTTTGCATTTTGTCCATGTCATGCATTTTATATCATGTCATCATGTGCATCTCATTTGCATACGTGTTCGTCTCATGATTCCGAGCATTTTTCCTGTTGTCCGTTTTGCTATCCGGCACTCCTATGTCCCCCGGCGTCCCCTTTTACGTTTTTCCGTGTGCGGGTACTAAACGTTCTTGGAATGGACCGAGGTTTGTCAAGTGGCCTTGGTATACCACCGGTAGACCACCGGTCAAGTTTCGGGCATTTGGAGCTCGTTTGGTACTCCAACGGTTAACCGCACTCTAGCAAAGGCCTCTTTTAAGTTGCAGCACAACACCCTTTCAAAACAGCCCAATAACCCATCTAAGTCACTTCCATGCTCTTCGTCGTTCGATCGCGATAGTGTGGGCGAAAACTACACCTCATTTGGACTCTCCTAGCTCCCTCTATGCCTATTTAAACACCTCCCCCGTCCAAATCCGGGTCCAAACCCTAGCCATCCTCATCCCCGCACCACCGGACAAAACTCCGACGTACGGACACGTCCGCCCGTCAGCGCCACTGCCCCCACACCCAATCTCCACGCGGCACGTGGCCACCGCCGCCCATGCGCCGCCCCAGCGAGGCCCGGATCGCCCCGAGCCCATCTCCTCCCGCGCTGGGCCCGACCACTCCGCCGCTCTCTCGCCCGCGGCCGCGCCGCGCCACTGGCGGCCGCCCGCCTCCGCCCGGGCGCCGCCCCGCCGCTCGCCGCCCGCCGCCGGCCCGGCCGGCCGCCCGCGCCGCGCGCCGCCGCCGATCGCCGCCGCCGGCGCCACCTCCTCTGCCGCCCCGCCTCGTCCTCTCTCCTCCTCCTTCGCCCGGCGAAGCTCCGGCGAGCCGCGCCGCCGCCGGCCGTGCCGGATCGGGACCCGATCGGGCCGGATCTCAGATCCCGTTGGGTTGACTTCTTTCCCCCCAAGTTTTTCATCCGGTGATTATTTTGTGGCAATTTCAACGCATCATAACTTTGCATCTGTAGCTCCCTTTCGTGCGTGTAATATGTCAAAATGTTCGCCTCGAAGAGTAGATCATTTCATCTAATTGCATCATTTTATTTTGAGCTCATCTTGATGCCCGAAATGCTGTTAGAAGAGGGCTATGTGATGTTAGTTTCATTTCTTAATGTAACATGCACTTTTGTTATTTTGCTATGATTGATGTGTGCACCCTATGAATTTGAGTCCTACATGTGTTTTGTAATATGCCATGCCATCTTTCCAGGGTGTATGCCATGTATTTTTGTGATCTATGTGGTGACTAGCACAAGCATGCAAAGTAGGCTTCTGATGTTGCTGATTTCAATACTTTTTCTTGATATTTTGATGCCATGTTAACTTGATGCTACCGAGAGATCTATGCATATTTTGAGATACTTCAGTAAGGATGTTGTGAACATATGGTTATTCTCTATCCATCCATGCCTTTGTTTGCAATTATGGAGTGCCATAGCTTGAGTCAATCAAGCTCTACTTTTGCTATAAAATGTTTCCTGGCAGATTGTTTACATGTTATTCAATTTTGCCAAGGTTGTTGTTGTTAATCCGTGTATGCTATGATGTTGTTCTTGCCATGTATGTATTCTATGCCATGTCTTCTTGATGTATGTATGCTTCGTTTATCACGAAAGGCTCTGTAGTGAGTGCTTTGAGCTCTTAAACATGCCTATTTGTTATCTGTTTTTGACATGCCATGTTGCTGAATCTGTTAACGAAACTTGCTATTTTGACATGGGTGTTATTGTATTTTCTGATCCTTTTTGGCTTATGGTCAGTAAGGGACTTTTGTTCTATGCTTTGAGTAGATTCATGCCATGCCTTATTTTGCTATTATTAGTTCCTGTAGCATGTTGTTTTCTTGCTCTGAACATTGCTACCTGATGCTGTTTATGCCATGTCCAGCCTGATATATTTTTGCACTTTTGCCATGCTTGTTTGGACCTGTTATGATGTGATTTAGCCGTAGCTCAGTGTTCATCTTTTGCCAAGCATCTTGAGTAGATCACTGCCATGTGCTTTGTTGGTACGTTTGGGTGCAGTAGCTTAATTTCTTGTTGCTTGCTAAGTGGCATCATGCTGTTAATAGCAGATTTGTGCCATTCTTGTTTTGCTTGTCATTTGCAAACCGTGCATCCGATTCCGGTGATCTTTATATCGATTTCAACCGAAATCATCTCATCTTTCCAGCGGCATACTTGGTTTGCCAAGTTGATGCCTGGTTTATCATTTCCTTCCGAGCGCCAGATACGCATTGCATACCACATCTCGCATATCATGTCATGTTTTGCATCATGTTGCTTGTGCATTGCACCGTGATTTATTGTGGTTCCTTTGTTTGTGTTCTTGCTTTGGGTAGAGCCGGGAGACGAGTACGTGTACGAGGAACCTGTTGAGAACGCTTACGAGGAGCAAGCTTTCGACAACTCGAGAACATTGCGCAAGATGACCATACCCTCGAAATCACTTCTATCTTTGCTATGCTAGTTGCTCGCTCTTTTGCTATGCCTATGCTACGATGCCTATCACTTGCTTATCATGCCACCCATATTGCCATGTCAGCCCCTGACCATCCTTTTCCCAGCAAACCGTTGATTGGCTATGTTACCGCTTTGCTCAGCCCCTCTTATAGCGTTGCTAGTTGCAGGTGAAGTTGAAGTTTGTTCCTTGTTGGAACATGGAGATGTTGTTCCTTTTGGAACATGTTTACTTGTTGGGATATCACAATATATATCTGCTATAATTAATGCATCTATATACTTGGTAAAGGGTGGAAGGCTCGGCCTTATGCCCGGTGTTTTGTTCCACTCTTGCCACCCTAGTTTCCGTCTTACGGTGTTATGTTCCTTGATTTCGCGTTCCTTACGGTTGGGTGCTTTATGGGACCCCTTGACAGTTCGCTTTGAATAAGACTCGTCCAGCAAGGCCCAACATTGGTTTTACCATTTGCCACCTAAAGTTTTTTCCCGGGTTTTCGCGAGCCCGAGGGTCATCTTTATTTTAACCCCGGACCGGTGCTCCTTCGAGTGCTGGCCCAACTGGCGATGTCCGGCGCCCCGGGCAATCCAGGTCTATGCCAACCCGACGTCTTGCCCATCCGGTGTGCCACGAGAACGAGATATGTGCAGCTCCTATCGGGATTTTCGGCACATTCGGGTGGCTTTGCTGGTCTTGTTTTATTGCTATCGAAATGTCTTGTAGTCCGGATTCGAGATTGATCGGGTCTTCCGGTAGAAGGAATATCCTTCGTTGACCGTGAGAGCTTATAATGGGCTAAGTTGGGACACCTGCAGGGTATTATCTTTCAAAGCCGTGCCCATGTTATGAGGCAGATGGGAATTTGTTAATGTCGGTTGTAGAAAACCGAAGTTGACCTTATTTAAAATACATCAATCAACGCGTGTGTAACCGTGATGGTCTCTTCTCGGCGAGTCCGGGAAGTGAACACGGTGTTGGAGTTATGTCTGATGTAAGTAGTTCAGGATCACTTCTTGATCGCTACTAGCTTCACGACCGTGCTTTGCTCCTCTTCTCGCTCTCTTTTGCGATGTAGCCACCATATATGCTAGCCGCTTGCTGCAGCTCCACCTTAAAACTCTGTCCTTCCTATAAGCTTAAATAGTCTTGATCTCGCGGGTGTGAGATTGCTGAGTCCCCGTGACTCATAGATTCTACCAAATTAGTTGCAGGTTCCGACGATGCCAGTGCAGGTGACGCGACCGAGCTCAAGTGGGAGTTCGATGAGGAACGTGGTCGTTACTATGTGTCTTTTCCTGATGATCAGTAGTGGAGCCCAGTTGGGACGATCGGGGATCTGTGTAGCATTTGGGGTATCTTCTTTATTTTGGTTCCGTAGTCGGACCTTGAGTGTAATCTGAATGATGGATGTTTATTTATGAATTGTGTGAAGTGGCGACTGTAAGCCAACTATGTATCTCTTTCCCTTATGTATTACATGGGTTGTGTGAAGATTACCTCACTTGCAACATTGCTTTCAATGCGGTTATGCCTCTAAGTCGTGCTTCGACACGTGGGAGATATAGCCGCATCGAGGGCGTCATAGCTTCCTCGGCGACGTCGGGCGAAGAGACCGCTATACACCTCTTTTAGGCCAATCGCTCCTCGAGCTCCACAGGAAGCGTAGCCGGGCTTAGGCTGTGACGCTCTGGAGTGGGGGATGGGGATGGGGATCTGTGGTAAAGGGGGCGTTTGGCAGGCATCATCTAAGAAACTCAGGGCAGACTGGGTATGGAGATCGGTGGGTAAGCTGCACGGGCAAACCGGCAGATGTTGACAATGGAGGTCTTGCGGCGGCGGCAGCGGCGGCGGGGACCTTGCTAGGGTTTCGAGCGAGGGAGGGGGTGTGTGTGTATGCGCACACCCGAGGAGGTTTTGGTGTGTGTGTGTGTGTGTGTGTGTGGGGGGGGTGTTTGAGGAAATGATGCGGGTACTGAAAATTTTACTACGTGGGAGTCAAACGCGAGAGTGAAATGCCGGGCTATTGAAAATTTTAATGATAGTGCATCGCACACGGTCTGGAGATAACAACCATGTGTTACCCTCGAGGCCGGCAGATATTTTCTAGGGATGCAGGCGGGATTGGGAACAAGAAACATCGCACACGGTCTGGAGATAACAACCGTGTGTTTGAAACAGAAAAACCCTCGAGGCAGGCAGATATTTTTGAGAGGGGGATCCTCGTGGAGCCCAATGTATTGTGCGGATGTGTGCGTGACAAGGGCATTGGCGTGGCACACGGTTAGTTTGAGTGAGCCATGTCTATTGCATCATTCGAATTGTCTAATGTTCACAAATTTTGGCGAAAAATGAAGCGGGAGAGGGCCAGAATACGAACACACTTGCATGTGGACCAAATATATGTATCAAAAGGGTGGTTTGATTTTCAAATAACAAATGCAACTTCGATGTGGCACCTCTCTCGCAAAGCAAATGATATTGCTTGCCCCCACCCCCCCTCGTGTCGGCACGAAGGGAATCCTAAGCTATGAATGCATGCCCCCTCCCCCAACCGAGGTTCACCTAGCAAAGTGCGAAGTATCTAGCAGCCCCCCTCCTCCCTCGTGTCGGCACGAAAGGAATCGTAAGCTATGAATGCATGCCCCCCCTCCAATTGAGGTTCATTCACCTAGCAAAGTGCGAAGTAGCTAGTAGCCCCCCTCCCTCGTGTCGGCACGAAGGGAATCCTAAGCTATGAATGCATGCCCCCCCTACCGAGGTTCACCCTAGCAAAGTGCGAAGTAGCTAGCAGCCCCCTCCCTCGTGTCGGCACGAAGGGAATCCTAAGCTATGAATGCATGCCCCCCAACCGAGGTTCACCTAGCAAAGTGCGAAGTAGATAGCAGGCCCCCTCGTGTCGGCACGAAGGGAATCCTAATCTATGAATGCATGCCCACTCCCCCCCCCAACCGAGGTTCACCTAGCAAAGTCTTGAGTAGCTAGCAGCCCCCCCTCATGTCGCCACGAAGGAATCCTAAGATATGAATGCATGCCCCCCAACCGAGGTTCACTTAGCAAAGTGCAAAGTAGCAACCCCCCCCACACACACACACACTTTCGGTCGGCGGGCAGAGAGGCATATCTCACCAAGATGTATCATAAAACGGACCAAGAATAATCCACCTTGGTCGTACAACCTCTCTCTTGTTGTCCGTCAAAGTGATGGTCGTCCATGCGATCCCGGAGTGGGCTAGCTCACCAATAATCACGCAAGTAGCTAGTCCCCAAAGACAACCACTGCATGTGTGTGGCCCAAACATATGTATGGAGAGGTGTATTTTTGAGTAACAATGGAACAACTTTGATGTGGCACCGTGATTTCGAACTAGAAATCCCCACATGGAGTGAGGGTCAGGTTGACGATGCATATGTATGTTACACCACACTTCAAGCCAACGACGGGGATTCATGCATGCATGCGTGCATAGTATATGCGCTCAAACTTAAGGTCTGAATCTCACCATGACCTATACTACGATAACACGAACCAAATGAAGAATCCGCCATGGTAACCTATCTTGTTGTTGGTCAAGGTGATCATGGATGTCCACGCGGGCCCACGAATATATAGGCTTGCCGCCGATAACCACACGAGGGAGTGTACCATTCGAAGGCAACCACTACATGCATATGTTTGAATACACAACACATTGATGTGGCGCGTGCGTCAAAAATCGTACACTAGCACCCCACACAGAGCGAGATCGGTTCATGATGTGTCGTTGTACTAGCCACTTCGACTCGATGGGAGGGATTTATGCGTACACATGCATGTGTGTGCTCAAACTGTATCATGCATGTCATCCTAGAGCAAAAATAATAATCCCCTCCTAAGTCAAATTGACCTCTCTTATTGTCAGGCAAAAAGTAGTGATGGACCAAGCGGGCCCATAGATGGAATGCATCGATATAGCTGATGACCGCTTAAGTGGGTGCGAGAGGACAACCACCAACGCTTTGCATGTGGGCCAAACATATCTATGGTAAATACCCAAAATGCACAACTTTGATGTGCCACATGCCTCAAAAACCGTAAACCATGCACCCACACAGAGCGAGGTTCATGAAGCGTACTACATATGATGGTCCCCTTCCCCCCTCTTCACCGCATACTATATGCTCCTGCTGTAATATATGTACAACCCAAAAGAATCCTCATCGATGGTGAAATTAATTAACCTCTCCCGATGTAGGTCAAAGTGATGCATGCATGCATCGATGATGGCCTCGTGGGCTCACAGATCGAAGCGTCACACGTGAGTGTCTTAGCTAGGATAACCACCGCATGCATGCATCAACGATGGCCTCGTGGGCCCACAGATGGAAGCGTCACACGTGAGTGTCTTAGCTAGGATAACCACCGCATGCATGCATGTGGCCCAAAAAGGTGTTGTGTGATGTTTGAATAGCCAATTTCACAATTTTGATGTGGCACGTGCCTCGGAAACCAAAAAGTCCCGACACTGAGTGAGGTGTACTTGTTCAGGGACGCGTACGTATAGTATATATGCTAGTCCCCTCCCACCTCTTCGATGCGTACTATATACCACCATAACACAAACATAAAAGATTCTACCTTGCTGGTCAAATTAACCTCACTGCCGGCTGTTCGTCAAAGTGATGGACGACGACCTCGCGGGCCCACAGAAAGCGTCACACACGAGTATCGAGTGTCGTGTAGGAAAATCATCGACTGCATGTGGCCAACATGTATGTATGAAAGGGTTGTGTAATGTTTTAAATAACGATTTCACGACTCTGATGTGGCACCGGCCTGCGTAACAAAACAGACAACCCACACGGTGGCTCACAACTCATAGTGTACTGCGAGCCACCCGCCACCCTAGACGCACACACCCACACACACACCGCGAATCCACCGCAACTACGATGCTTGTTAAACTAATTATCCCGTGGTGAACATATGTTACCAAAGGAGGGACATTTTAATTTCAAAAAAATCACAGAGATCATTAAGACGTTTTAGTACATTAATTGCTTGATTTTCTACGGGTATAATGTGCAAAAATCAAATTTGAGCTACATGCACACGTGACAGTGCACCTAAATGGATTGCAAAAACACATGTGTCTCATAAGGTGCATGTTTACTCCCCGTGAAACAAATTTCAAACATTGAGAATCTTGATTTTTAAATTCTAGTACATCCAAAACATACTTGAAGTTCATGAAACTTAACGTGTTGTCATATGGACACCAATACAAAGTGACATTGTGCTTTTTTTTGTAAAATTTGAGACCAGTTTTGATGTAATCTTTATCTAATTACAAACGGGAGATTATTAGTAATTGGGAATCAATATCCCAAAAGGATTATTTATTCGAACCGTGAGTGTTAGACCAACAATGGATACGTGCCATGCTTCAGTTAAGCAATAAAGCGGCAACATTAATCATCCAAATAGAGAAACAATATACGTGCTGCCGCAGGCCCGTGTGCCGAGTGAGCAGGCGTGAGTTGATGGGACGCATGCGAGCAGTCCGTCGCGCAGGCAGACGGGGAGGCGTGCGTGCAGGTGTGTGAATTGAAGTAGGCGCGCTCGCTGCGCAGTGTCATCGAGAGGCATGTGAGTAGCTGTGTGAAAGTTTGCTAGGCATGCCAGCAGTCCGGTGTGCAGGCTCACTGGGAGGCGAGCCATCGGTTTGACCGCTGATAACCCACAAGTATAGGGGATCACTACAGTTTTCGAGGGTAAAGTATTCAACCCAAATATATAGATTCGACACAAGGGGAGCCAAAGAATATTTGAAGGTATTAGCAGCTGAGTTGTCAATTCAACCACACCTGGAGATTAATTATCTACAACAAAGTGATCAGTAGCACAGTAATATGATAGTTTTGATAGTGGTGATAGTAGCAATGGTAACAGTAATAGTGATAGTAGTAATTTGTAGCAAGTGTAACAGTGATGATAGCAATAGTAACGCAGCAGGAACAATATAGGATAAATTCGTAGGCATTGGATCGGTGACTTGTTGGATGATATTCATCATGTGACAGTTATAACCTAGGGCGATACGGCACTACCTCCAGTTCATCGATATAATGTAGGCATGTATTCTGTAAATAGTCATACATGCTTTATTAAAATAACTTGCATGACATCTTTTGTCCTACCCTTCCGTGGCAGCGGGGTCCATATTGGAAACTAAGGGATATTCAGGCCTCCTTTTATTAGAGAACTGGAACAAAGCATTAACACATAGTGAATACATGAACTCCCCAAACTACGGTCATCACCGAGAGTGGGCCCGGTTGTTGTCACTCCGAGGTTGTCGGATTATAACCATAGTAGGTGACTATAACTTGCAAGATCGGATCTAAAACATGGATATAATGATGAATTCATGAACGGTTCAGATCTGAGTTCATGGCACCCGAGCCCAAAGTGACAAGCATTAAGCATAGCAAAGTCATAGCAACATCAATCTAAGAACATAGTGGATACTAGGGATCAGGACCTAACAAAACTAACTCGATTACATGATAAATCCCATCCAACTCCTCACCGACCAGCGAGCCGATGAAGGAATTACTCATTCCCAGTGGGGAGCATCATGGAATTGGCGGTGGAGATTGGTTGGTGATGACGAAGAACGAAGATCCCCCTCTCCGGAGCCCCAAATGGACTCCAGATCTACCCTCACAAGGAAGAATAGGCTTGGCGGCTGCTGCGTCTCGTGAATCACGATAATTCTTTCTGGAAATATGTGATTTTATAGTATCAGGGGGGTCGTCAGCGGGGCCACCAGGTGGGTACAACCCACCTGGGCTCGCCAGGAGAGGGGGGCGCGCCCTGGTGGATTGTGCCCAACCAGAGGCCCCTCTTCGGTGGTTCTTGGCTCTAGAAATTCTTATTATTGATATAAAAAATCCTTGCAAAGTTCCGTCCCATTCCGAGAACTTTTATTTCTGCACGAAAACAACACCATGGTAGTTCTGCTGAAAATAGCGTCAGTCCGGTTTCATTCAAATCATGCAAATTAGAGTCCAAAACAAGAGGAAAAGCGTGAGAAAAAGCAGATACGTTGGGGACGTATCAACTCCCCCAAGCTTAAACCTTTGCTTGTCCTCAAGCAATTCAGTTGATAAACTGAAAGTGAGAAAGAAAAACTTTTACGAACACTTTTGCTCTTGTTTGCATAAATAAGCTTAAACAACACCCAGGTTTTCAGCCAGCATTATAACTAACCATGTCGACAATAACACTTAAAGATTATAATGACTCGTATCAATGACATAATCAGCTAGCGAGCAATAATAAGATATCTGAAATAGTAACACGTTGTCAAAACAACCATGATATAATATGACAATAATGGTATCTCGCTAGCCCTTTCTGAGACCGCAAAACATAAATGCAGAGCACCTCCGAAGTTCAAGCAGTGACTAAACATTGTAATTCATGGTAGAGAAGATCCAGTCATGATGCACCCAACATTAGCTATACATAATGCATAAATCATGACGGTTGTGCTCTACTTAGTTTCTGGCGCTTGTTTTTAGAAGGTGATGACACAACATAAAAGTAAATAGAAAGTCCCTTCGCAGAGGGAAGAAGTGATTTGCAGAGGTGCCAGAGCACAGATTTTTTAAAACAGAGGTAAATGATATTTTGAGACATGCACCCTTCTTATTCACTTCACGACCATCAGTTATCAACATCTTCCATGCTAAGCACGCTAGTGGCGATTCCCAAGCGATAAAAGTAAAGGTTTACTCCCCCTCCACCATCAATCACACTCCATGGCTTGTTCAAAACAATGGGTGTCGTCCATACCAACATCAGTTCCGGGGGAATTTTGTTTAGTTATTTGCATTTTTGAGTTCAGGACTGGGAATCCCTATTACCGCCCATTTTCTCGTGCGATGGCGAGTGAATAAACACTCGACCTGAGAATAACCCGCTTAGTATGGAAGATATCGACCACCTCCTGTCGTTCCATGAACGATCCAGGCACACAAAAAGGATAATTTTTAGAAGTTTTTAGAGGTGGCACATGCAAATTTACTTAGGACGGCGGGGTAATACCGCATATAGGTAGGTATGGTGGACTCATCTGGAATAACTTTGGGTTTAAGGTTTTTGATGTCCAAGCATAATTCCCACTTAGTACAGGCGAAGGCTAGCAATTATGATTGAGAATCATCCAGCTAGAGACCAACAACGATCATAACCATGCATTATGCATAATTAACATTGGACACTAACATGAGTAGGATATGAACACCATGAACATAAATGTCATAGAGGCTATGTTGGTTTTGATTCATCTACATGCATGAACATGTGCCATGTCAATCCACTCGAACATTCAGAGGAGGGTACCATATCATCATACTACATCACAATCATTTTAACGCTATGTTGATATCCAAGATGAATCATTATCAACTCCTAGCTACTTATGCATGGCATGAGAAACTATAATCTCTAATTGTCATTGCAAACATGTTTAATCATAACGGGATGAAGCATGGGTACTAGGTTAAACATATTTACACAAACAAAACAAGTCGAGTTCATACCAGTTTCTCTTTGCCACGGCCAGTTCATTGAATGTCGTCATTATTGCCTTTCACTTGCACGACCGAATGATATGAAAATAATAGTAGTGCAAGAATGCCGTGGACTAAGCTGGAATTTGCAAACATTTTATTCAACAGGAGAAGACAAGGTAAAATGGGCTCTTTATGAGTTCAACAATTATTCATATGAGAGCCACTCAACATTTTCATCCCGGTCTTGTCCTCGGTAAGACTCGAATAAAAAGAAAAGAAATTCAGAGAAACACAGTGAAATATTTTTGGAGTTTTTGGTTTTCTTCAACAAGCAAATAAAAAGAAAAAACGAGAAAAACTATTTACATGGGAAAGCTCCCAACAAGAAAAAGAAGAAGAAGGAAATATTTTTTGATTTTATTTTTAATGCTATTACTAAGCATGCATAGAAAGTAAATTACTGCAACTATTTTTTTGGTTCTTCTGAAGTTTTTCAAACACACAAGAAGAAAGCAAGAAAATAAATCTAAGCATGGATGATACAATGAAAAAGTGTGAGCACCGACAAATAGAATGGTATGTGAACATGAATGTAATGTCGGTGTGAAACATGTACTCCCCCAAGCTTAGGATTTTGTCCTAACTTGGCACTCGATCAGTAGCCTGGAGGGTAGTAGTCAGCGTGGTAGCTCACAGAGGCTCTCGGTGCTGATGCCTCGGCACGCCGTGCTGCCACCACTGCTGCGTTATGAGCTCAGGCCTCGCTCTCAAGAACAAAATATCTTCCCTTGCTGTTATAGTCAAAAAGAGCAGGCGCAGGCAAATATGTGTCCACAACAGATGATTGGTTGAACATCAGATTATAAGTGAAGTCATGAATCTTTCCTTTAAGGATTTTATGCTCTTTTAAAGCATCAAAATCTAAATACAGAGTGGGTAAGATAGGATCAAAGGGCAAAGGTGAATTACCCAGCCCTCATGCTAGATGTGTGGCATAAATTCCACCATAGAACCAACCACTTTTGGCGTCATGCTGAAGTCTACGTGCAACAGTCGCTCCAAGGTTATAATTCCTTTCACCAGTGAGAGCGGTGTGAATGAGGCTCAAGTCTGGTGCACAAAGTATGCTACAGTCTTGCTTTCCTACTATGCATTTCCCGTTAAATAAAGCAAAATACTGAATTGCGGGAAAGTGAATGCTCTTTATTCTTCCTTGTCTCACTCCCCTATTTTCACCGTAACAAAGGCTAGTCAAGAAATATTCATACTCAGCCATTGGTGGCTTATCAAGCGAACCCCAAAATGGAAGTTTGCAATGATAAGCAAAATTATCTAATGGAATAGTATATGGATTATCATAAAGCATAAATGACACCCTAGACTCACTTGGAAAATATTTAAATCCTTTGACAAATGATTCAGTGAGAAGTTGGCGTTGTTCACACTTATCTGAAAGGTAGGGACCGAGACCAGCATTGTGAACATATTGCTCAAATTCCTCCTTAATGCCCACTCACATGATATACTCATCGCAAGGCCATAAGCATGTTTTGGTAGCGGCACTTCGTGTGGAACTTTCACTTGGTTCAACATAAGACCTGCGGACAGAACTATCACTAGAAGATGCCCCCGAGGATCGCCTCCTCGAATAACTCCTTCAAAATAAGTTCATCATGTCCGCATACAATTTTCTGAAAATAAAACTTTTGAGGTGACAAAAATTTGTCAACAAAACTTTTTGAAATTGATAGCAACTACTCATAGGGATACATAGAGGCCATAGCAAGCATTCAAACTAGTTAAAACACTAAGAATTCAACATGCAAGCACATCTATAGCAGCACCAAGAGTAGCTAATTATTCAAAGTATAAACCACTAAAACAAAAACTAATTGGACAAATAGTGGAGTCACATACCAAGCAACAATCCCCCGAAACAGTTTTGGAAACGGAGCTTCAAACAAAGAGATCGAAATCCGCGAGTTTGAGCTCAAGAACACGGGAGAGAGAGCAATGGGGATTTTTTTTTCTGGAGGTGAGTGATGATGTGGGCTAAAGAGATAAGTGAGGGGCCCACATGGGGACCACAACCCATCAGGGCGCGGCTGGGGTGTTGGCGCGCCCAGGTGGGTTGTGCCCACCTGGTGCACCTCCCTCTGGTATTAGTTGCACCAAAAATTCAGAAATAATCAGAAAAAATTCATGTTCAATTTTTAGGGCATTCTGAGAACTTTTATTTTTGGGACATTTTTTTATTGCACGGGAAATTTAGGAAACAGACAAAACATGGTATTTTATTTTATTTAACTAATAAAACAGAGAATAAAAAGTGGGCACAGAAGGTTGTTCTTACTAAATTCATCAACTTCATACTGTTCAAAAATGATTCATTAATAAGGTTGATCAGGTCTTATTAACAACCACTTTTGATTAGCATGAAACCAAAGAACTTTCGTAAATCACTAAGTTACATCAATGGGGATATGAATGTTCCCAACAATAAGCACTTCATATTTCTTTTTGACAGTAGGTAGAGGTATTTAAAAACTCCCAATAGTGATTGTCAGAGATTTTTCAATAACATTAATACCATTCACTTGGAATTGTTTCTTCGGAAAGTGCAACGTATGCTCATTACCATTAATATGAAAAGTGACCTTGCTTTTATTGCAATCAATAACAGCCCCTGCAGTATTCAAGAAGGTTCTACCAAGGATAATCGACATGTTGTCGTCCTCGGGCATCTCAAGTATAACAAAGCCAGTCAAAATAGTAACATTAGCAACAACAACGGGCACATCCTCACAGATACCAATAGGTATGGCAGTTGACTTGTTAGCCATTAGCAAAGATATTTCAGTAGGTGTGAGTTTATTCAAATCAAGTCTTTTATATAAAGAGAAAGGCATAACACTAACACCATCTCCTAAATCACACAAAGCAGTTTTCACATAATTCTTTTTGATAGAGCAAGGTATAGTTGGTATACCCTGATCTCTAAGTTTTTTAGGTACTCCATCTTTGAAAGTGTAATTAGCAAGCATAGTGGAGATTCCAGCTTTCAGTATTTTTCTATTATTTGTGATGATGTCTTTCATATACTTTGCATAAGGAGGCATTTTCAAGATATCAGTCAAGCAAGTGCGCAAAAAGACTGGCCTCAGCATTTCAGCAAAGTGTTCAAATTCTTCATCATCATTCTTTTTAGTTGACTTGGGTGGAAAAGGCATTGGTTTTTGAACCCACGTTCTCTTTCTTTACCGTATTTTCTAGCAACAAAGTCTCTTTTATCATATCTTTTATTTTTGGGTTGTGGGTTATCAAGATCAATAGGTGGTTCTATCTCAACATCATTGTCTGGTTCTTTTTCATATGGTTGAGTATCTTCATGAACCTCATCATTATCTTTTTCATTATCACTAGGTGAGTGTTCAATACGAGATTGAGTTTCAGCATCAGAGATAGAAGTTTCATTTTCATTATCAGGAGGTTTCTCTATTTCAGGTTCTCTAGAAGTGTGCAAAGTCCTATCATTTTCCTTTTCTTTTTAGAAGGACTAGGTGCACTAGTGTTAGCTCTTTGTGAGTCTTGTTCAATTCTTTTTGGGTATCCCTCAGGATAAAGTGGTTCCTGGGTCATTTTACCACCTCTAGTTGCAATTCTAACAGCAAAGTCATGCATATTATGATTCATTTCATCGAGCAATTCTCTTTGTGATTTAGCAACTTGTTCTAACTTAGTTTGAACCATAGAAGCATTTTTTCCAACACCTCTAACATCATTTGAGATTCTAAATAACAAGTCACTCAAGCGAGCAATCATATCAGAATTATATTCCAATTCTTTCATAATATTTGCATTGAAGTGATCTTTTTTTATAATATAGCTTTCAAACTTATAAAGGCATTGGCTAGGATGCATATTGTGAGGATTATCATTTTCATTGAACTTCATAAGAGAATTTACCTCTACCACCTTAGGCAGTGGTGGTGTATTAAGCCCATGTATTTCTTCAATAGGAGGTAAATTTCTAACATCCTCAGCTTTAATACCTTTTTCCTTCATAGATTTCTTTGCCTCTTGCATATATTCATGACTGAGATATAATATACCCCTCTTATTTGGAGTGGTTCAGGAAGAGTCCAATCATCATAATTTTTCAATATGTTATTCAATAATTCTTCAGCTTGAGCAATAGTTCGTTCCCTGAAAACACAACCAACACAACTATCTAGGAAATCCCTAGAAGCATCGGTTAGTCCATTATAGAAGATATAAATTATTTCATTTTTCTTAAGAGGGTGATCAGGCAAAGCATTAAGTAACTGGCAAAGCCTCCCCCAAGCTTGTGGGAGACTCTCTTCTTTAGTTTGCACAAAGTAAAATACTCCCTCCATTCGTTTTTATAAGACATTTTGGACAGCTAGCTTTGAACTATTTTGGGCACTGTCTGAATTGTCTAAAACGTCTTATAAAAGTGAACAGAGGAAGTATTTCTTGTAAGGCAGCTTGTTTCTTATGAGCAGGAAAATATTTTTCAGAGAAGTAATAAATCATATCCTGGGGACTACGCACACAGCCATGAGCAAGAGTATTGTACCAAGCTTTAGCATCACCCTTTAATGAGAAAGGAAATAATTTGAGAATAAAGTAATAGCGAGTTTTCTCATCATGAGTAAAAAGGGTGGCTATATCATTCAACTTAGTGAGATGTGCCATAACTGTTTCAGATTCATAACCATGGAAAGGATCAGATTCAACCAAAGTAATTAACTCTGGGTCGATAGAGAATTCATAATCCTTATCATCAATAAAGATAGGTGAAGTAGCAAACTTAGGATCACATTTCATTCTAGCATCCAGAGGTTTTTCTTTATAATTGTGTAATAATTTCTCTAGATTATCTCTATCATTGCAAGCAAGAATATATCTAGTTGTTTCTTCACTCATAACATAACCTTCTGGTACCTTAGGCAATTCATATCTAGGAAGGCTAGTTCTAGCAGGTGTTTTAGGAGTTTCAGTTTCAAGCTCATCATCATATTCACCAACATCATGTTGTATTGCTCTAGCAATTTGTGCATCAAGAAAATCACCAAGTGGCACATCATCATTATCAAGCGAGGTACTATCATCATCATAAGCATTATCCATAGAAGAAGTAGCATCATCAATAACCTGCGACATATTAGAATTGATAGCATGTGGTGGTGTTGCAAGTTTACTCGTAACAGAAGGTGAATCAAAAGCACAACTAGATGGCAGTTCCTTACCTCCCCTCGTCTTAGAGGGAAATATCTTAGTCTTTGGATCCTTCAGATTCTTCATAGTGATAATATGTTAATAATCCCAAGTGACTCAACAAATATAGCTATGCTCCCTGGCAACGGCGCCAGAAAAAGGTCTTGATAACCCACAAGTATAGGGGATCGTAATAGTTTTCGAGGGTAGAGTATTCAACCCAAATTTATAGATTCGACACAAGGGGAGCCAAAGAATATTTGAAGGTATTAGCAGCTAAGTTGTCAATTCAACCACACCCGGAGATTAATTATCTGCAGCAAAGTGATCAGTAGCACAGAAATATGATAGTTTTGATAGTGGTGACTGTAGCAATGGTAACAGTAACAGTGATAGTAGTAATTTGTAGCAAGTGTAATGATACGTCTCCAACGTATCTATAATTTATGAAGTCTTCATGCTATCATATTATCCATCTTAGATGTTTTATATGCATTTATATGCTATTTTATATGATTTTTTTACTAACCTATTAACCTAGAGCCCAGTGCCAGTTTCTGTTTTCTCCTTGTTTTTGATTTCTACAGAAAAGGAATATCAAATAGAGTCCAATTGACGTGCCAATTTTTGACGATTTTTTATGGACCAAAAGAAGACCCCGGAGTAAAAGAGTTAGGCCAGGAGAGTCCCGGGGCGTCCATGAGGGTGGGGGGCGCCCCCCCCCCCCCAGGCGCGTGGGCCTGCCTCGTGGACACCTCGGGCACCTCCTTGACGTGAGACCGACGCCAAAAATTCCTATAAATACAGACACCTCGGAAAATTAACCTAGATCGGAAGTTCCGCCGCCGCAAACCTCTGTAGCCACGAGAAATCAATCTAGGCCCTCTCCGGCACCCTGCCGGAGGGGGCCATCATCACCGGTGGCCATGGAGGAGTATCCCAGAGAGGCCATCATCGCCATGAAGGCCAAGGACCAGAGGGAGAACCTTTCCCCATCTAGGGGGGAGGCCATGGAGGAGGAAGCAGAAGGGGGAGAACCTCTCCTCCTCTCTCTTGGTGGCGCCGGAGTGCCATCGGGAGGGGAATCATCGCCGCGGTGATCGTCTTCATCAACATCACCATCATCATCACCATCCTCATCTCTTTTACGAGGTCCACTCTCCCGCACCCCGCTGTAATCCCTACTTGAACATGGTGCTTTATGCCACATATTATGATCCAATGATGTGTTGCCATCCTATGATGTTTTGAGTAGATATCCTTTGTCTTTGGGTTGATTGATGATCTAGATTGGTACGAGTTGTATGTTTTATTTTGGTGATGTCCTATGGTGCCCTCCGTGTCGCGCAAGCATGAGGGATTCCCGTTGTAGGGTGTTGCAATACGTTCATGATTCGCTTATAGTGGGTTGGTGAGTGACTGAAACACAAACCCGAGTAAGGGGGTTGTTGCTTATGGGAATAAAGAGGACTTGATGCTTTAATGCTATGGTTAGGTTTAACCATAATGATCTTTAGTAGTTGCGGATGCTTGCTAGAGTTCCAATCATAAGTGCATATGATCCAAGTAGAGGAAGTATGTTAGCTTATGCCCCTCCCTCATATGAAATTGCAATGACGACTATCGGTCTTGTTAACGACTGCCTAGGACAATTCCGCACACCGATCCACCATTATTCCACACTCGCTATTTATAATATTTAGTAATATATTATAACTTTATGATAACAACACCTACTTTTATATTTTAGCTCTCCGATATCATGCAAAGTTATCCTCTTCATACCCACAACGTAGTTTTATTTCTCGTTTCTAGTTGGAAGCAAACGTTCGGTGCACGAGAAGTCGTATCGATGGCGATAGTGCTTGAGAGAATATTGATCTTACCTTTAGCTCCTTGTGGGTTCGGCACTCCATACTTATCACTTCCACCTTTGTAAATTGCTACGATGATTCCCTGCACTTGGGGATTATCATGTAACAATGATGATAGCAATAGTAACGCAGCAGGAACAATATAGGATAAATTAGTAGGCATTGGATCGGTGACTTGTTGGATGATATTCATCATGTGACAGTTATAACCTAGGGTGAAATGGCACTAGCTCCAGTTCATCGATATAATGTAGGCATGTATTCCGTAAATAGTCATACATGCTTTATAAAAAGAACTTGCATGACATCTTTGTCCTACCCTCCGTGGCAGCGGGTCCATATTGGAAACTAAGGGATATTAAGGCCTCCTTTTAATAGAGAACCGGAACAAAGCATTAACACATAGTGAATACATGAACTCCTCAAACTACGGGCATCACCGAGAGTGGGCCCGGTTGTTGTCACTTCGGGGTTGTCGGATCATAACCGTACTAGGTGACTATAACTTGCAAGATCGGATCTAAAAGATGGATATAATGATGAATTCATAAACGGTTCAGATTTGAGTTCATGGCACCCGGGCCCAAAGTGACAAGCATTAAGCATAGCAAAGTCATAGCAACATCAATCTAAGAACATAGTGGATACTAGGGATCAGGCCCTAACAAAACTAACTCAATTACATGATGAATCTCCTCCAACTCCTCACCGACCAGCGAGCCTACGAAGGAATTACTCACTCCCGGTGGGGAGCATCATGGAATTGGCGATGGAGAATTGGTTGGTGATGACAAAGAATGAAGATCCCCCTCTCCGGAGCCCCAAACGGACTCCAGATCTACCCTCTCGAGGAAGAACAGGGCTTGGCGGCGGCTTCGTCTCGTGGATCGCGATAATTCTTTCTCCCTGATTTTTTTCTGGAAATATGTGATTTTATAGTATCAGGGGGGTCGTTGGTGGGGCCACCAGGTCGTTATAACCCACCTGGGCGCACCAGGAGAGGGGGGCGCACCCTGGTGGGTTGTGCCCAACCAGGTGCCCCTCTCCGGTGGGTCTTGGATCCAGAAATTCTTTATTGCTATGAAAAATCCTCGCAAAGTTTCGTTCCATCCCGAGAAATTTATTTCTGCACAAAAACAACACCATGGTAGTTCTGCTGAAAACAGCGTCAGTCCGGGGTTAGTTTCGTTCAAATCATGCAAATTAGAGTCCAAAACAAGAGGAAAAGCGTGAAAAAAGTAGACACGTTGGAGACATATCAACTGTCGCCCGCCTCTCTCCCACAACTCCCACTACTCCATATTAATGGTGCACCCGAGCGGCCGCACCCCCCATCCTCGCCACGCACACACAATCCTCTCTCTCCGCTTGCATCCTTGACACCGCTCTCAGTACTCAAAGCCATCAGTGTATGATGATGCCGCCGAAGCACCCCATCGGATGGAGTGGCGACGCCGGGGCTGCTAAAGCACCAGAGCACAGCGTGGAGATGGAGACAGAGGTTATCGCTGCACCCTGACATCGTCGACGGCGTCGAGCTTCCACAGCTGGAGGTGGAGTTCCACACCAACTCCGACGACCACTCCCGCAACGACTCCGATGACCACTCCGGTGACGACTCCGATGACGACAGACAGCTGATTAGTCATTTATACCCATTTATGTGTCAAATAGATCATAGGGTTTCTCTGGTTATGTGACGCCCCCGATTCGACCGTACACTAATCATACACGCAAATGTGTACGATCAAGATCAGGGACTCATGGGAAGATATCACAACACAACTCTAGACACAAATAGAAATAATACAAGCTTCATATTACAAGCCAGGGGCCTCGAGGGCTCGAATACATAGCTCGATACACAAGCGTGTCAGCGGAAGCAATAATATCTGAGTACAGAAATAAGTTAAACAAGTTTTGCCATAAGAAGGCTAGCACAAACATCAATGATCGAAGAGGCAAGGCCTCCTGCCTGGGACCTCCTAACTACTCATGATCGTTGGCGGGCTCCACGTAGTAGTAGGCACCCTCGGGGCAGTAGTCGTAGTCGACGGGGGTGGCATCTAACTCCTGGGGGCCACCATCTGGTTGCATCAACCGGAAAGGAGAAGGAAGGGGGAAAAGGGGAGCAAAGCAATCGTGAGTAATCATCCAAAGTACTCGCAAGCATCAGATCTAAACTAAGCATGCAATGGTATCAAATGGAAGGGCTGTATCTGTGGACTAAACTGCAGAATGCCAGAATAGAGGGGAAGGCCTAGCCTATCAAAGACTAGCATCTTCAAGCAGCTCCAAGCATCTTGCAGCATGTAGAAGAGTAAAGAATAGCAGTTTATAATTAACAAGCATGTTGTAGTAAAAATGCCCAGAGATCCTTCCTCGACTCCCTGCGAGAAAGCAATCCCGGAGCCACATATCCATCACATATCAAGTATCCATTTCTAGTTGTATAAGATCAGGATACAAGTCTGAACGTCCATTACCGTGGACACGGTATTCGAATAGATAACTTACCTGCAGGGGTGCACTACGTTACCCAACACGCTCGATCACTCTAGCCGGACACACCTTTCTGGGGTCAATGCCCGGCGTCAGAAGATCAACACATCGCAGCCCTGCCTAGGCTCAGTAGAGAGGTCCCCGCCGGTCTACATCCTAAGCACTCCGGGGTCTGGGCCAATCACCCATTGCACTCCGGATCGTTGCGCGCAGGGCGATACAAGCCACCTCCACTAGGGCGCCGACCAGGCTGTGCCGCAATGCTGAACTGGAGGTCTGACAAAGCTTCGGCTGATACCATGACGTCGAGGCCCATACCTATTCTCGCGTGGTGGTTAGTGCATAAAGGCCAAAGGCCAATTCAGAACAAATACCCAAACCTATTAGTGCATTAACAATTGAAGTAGTGACGGCCGTCGGGACAGGTCTGGAGCTATCACCCCTCCCAGGTGATACCGCTAAACTGCCAGCCGCCACTGTCACATCGCACGGGTGCTCTCCGGGCCCTCCCGGCTTTCACAACGGTCTCCAGTAAAGTCAAGGTAACTGTGTGTCCAGACATCAAGGGGAAACCTCGAGGAATCACACCCGATGGATTCGACTCAATGTAATCATCAAGGTGAACGTAAGAAGGACCACCATCGAGGTTCACAATTGAGGTGTTGCACGACAGAGCCGTATTGGGAATGGTGAAAGAAGAAATCACCCTCGATGACCACGACCGAATAGCTACACTAAAGAATTATCATCAGGAGTGCGTTATGAGGGATCACCCTCGGCACTCGATTGTAGCTCTGCAGAGTCGAGCAACAAAAGGGGCGTGATGTGATGTGAGGTGTCGGGCTCTGGTCGTCGATCACGTTGATCTAGTCGTCGATGATGAATCAGGGGAAACAAGGACAAGGTGAAGGTCACTGATGGATCACGAACCAACCTATAGTAAGCAGTTTAGGATAAGCAGGTAGGTAACAATAGCAGGTACAAAAGCAGGCTATGCATCAGAATAGGAGCAATCAATAACAGTAGCAAAATCTAATGCAAGCATGAGAGAATGGAATGGGCGATATCGGGATGATCAAATGGGGGCCTTGCTTGGAAGCTCCGCTGAAACGGAAGAAGGGTCGTCGTCGACGTAGTCAATCACAGGGGCATCAGCAGCGGTCTCGGGGTCTAGCGGAGAGAAGAGGGGGAAGAAATAGTAAATACACGCAAACATATGCACAACATGATTTCAAGCAGGGCTAGAGGTGTCCTAACGCAATGCTAGCAGTTACTGGCGAAGGTGGAAACATCCGGGAAAGTTTTCCCGGTCCCGGACGTCTGTCAGACATGATGAACGGAGGAAAGTTTGCATGTTAAGCTATGCTAGGACGATGTGGCGATTTAACTGACCGCATACCCGGATTCGTCTCGAAATTCTGAACAACTTTCATGTAGAAAACTTTTTCATCCGAGCTAGGGTTTAATTTCTATTAATTTTCAAAGTTTTATTAATATTCTGAAATTAATTTTAATACGAAAATAAATGCTAAAATGCTAGGCGCACCCAGCACAGTGTACACAAGAGTGTACCCAGTGGCTGACAGGTGGGCCAGGGGGACCCAGTTGACCAGTCAACGTTTGACTAGTCAACAGGGGTGGGACCCACCTGTCATACACACATCTAACTAATTATAGATTAGGTAGTTATTTAGCAGGTTAGGTTAATTAAGCAAACTCTAATTAATTAATTAATTAATTAATTTTTTAAAAATATATATATATTTATAAAGGGGGGTGTGGGGTCCCAACGTCAGTGGCCCACGGGCCTAAGCAGGCGGACAGGTTACGGGCTGTCGCGCGGGACGCACCCAGCGCCCATCACGCTGGGGGAGGAGGCGAGGCCGACGGCCGAGGCTGTGCTCGGCGGCGGCGATGCCACGTCGGGGCGGGCTGGGCGTGTCGGGTGGGGGGCCTTTGGCGGACACGTGGCTAAGCGGCAAGCGGCGTGATGCGACAACACGCAGCAGCGGCGAGGGCGGAGAGGGCGCACGCGGCAAGCGCACAATAAGCGGGACAGGAGGCGGCATTCGGGCGACAGAAGAGGCGGGGCGGCACGCAGCGGCTAGGGAAGGCTTCAGTCGCGGCGGAGGCCAGCGAGGCGCGTGGTGCGGAGGCCAGGGGCGCCGGGGCGATGCCCGGGCGAGGCCAGAGCGATCGGGCGACGGGGTGGCGTGGGGCAGCTTCGGCGCAGGAGTAGAGGGGTCGCGGGCACGCAGGTTACAGGGGGCTACGGCTGCGGTGAGCAGAGGAGGGGCACGGCCCTGGGTGCGGCGGGAGTAGAGGGGTCGCGAGCGCAGGAGTAGAGGGGTAGCGGGCTGGGGCGCATTTGCGCGAGATAGTGGGGCCATGGGCACCTAGGAGACGCCGCCGGAAGCACGGCGAGCACAGCTCCGGGCAAGATGATGTGCGGCGGCCTACGGCGACGGGAGGGAAAGAAGAGGGGGAAAACGGGGGTAGGGGGCCTCACCGGGCCCTGTAAATGTGCAAAAGCGTGCTCGAGGGAGGCTCGGTGTGGTCGGTGGTGGAGAGCGACGACGGCGATGGCGACGGTGTGGACGACGGCGACGGGTGCCCTCGGGCACCGAAGGCAACGACGGTGAACGGGGCCGAGGGGGCGGATCCAAGGAGAGAGGGGAGTAGCTAGGGTTCGAGGCGCCGGGGAGGGGCGCCGGCCATATGTAGGCAGGGGGCGCGGTGGATGGGTGGCATCTGGCCGGCGCCATGGCCGATGCCCTCCAAGCCCCCCCCCCTCGTGAACAGGAGGAGGAGGGAGGGGTAGGTGGGCCTGGCCTGAGCGGTGGCCGCCCTGGTGCGGGAGGGAGTTGCGCCAGCCGAGGTGGGCTTGGCCTGGGGGTTTTCCTTTCTTTCTCCTTTTATTTTCTCTTTTTTTCTTTCTGTTTTATTTATTTTATTTAAGTTTCACATTATTTTCGTTTAGTTAAAACCCAAAAGTAGTTTCGAAATTAGTACTACCACTTATACCTCTGCCACAAAAAGTTTCACTCTCAAATAAAATAGTTTAGCACTTTTGAAATTATAAAAAGGCATTCAATTAATTGTTTTAGATACTGTTTTAATCATTTTGAGCACTTAAACATTTTATAAAATTTTGGTTTCTTCACCAGCAATATTTACCAATTATTTGCCATAGCTTGCACATTTTAGTTATGATATTTGAAAACTTTTATTTTTGGCGCTAATTAAAATTTGAAATTGAACCCATTTGAATCTAAGCGAGATTTGCAACAGTAACAGTGATGATGTGGCATCATTAGCAGAGAATTACTGTAGCTTAATTATCCGGGCGTTACAATTCTCCTCCACTACAGGAAATCTCTTCCCAAGATTTAGGAGGTAGAAGGAAACAAAACGGGGTATTTAGCTCGAAGACGATCCTCGAGTTCCCAGGTGGCTTCATCTTCAGAAGGATTTGACCACTGAACCTTTTAGAATTTTGAAAGCCCTCTGACGGTGCGACGTTCAGTTTGACTGAGAACGCGGATCGGAGAGATACTTCAGGCTTTGAGGTAGTGTTTTTCACGCATCAAAGGAATAAATCCGTGCCTCGGCATTCCGAACAAGGTGAGCATGGTAGCTCACTATCTCACTTGACGAATGTAGTAGATGCACAGTTTTAGTGGAGCAAATGATAGAAGCGGTATGTGTTTTCAACCATTCCATTCCCAGAATGAGGTCGATATTGGACGACTTCAAAACAATGGGGGAAACATGGAATTCCAGCCCTTCAATTTCAACAGGGACATTGAGGCTAACCATGGTGGTTCGACATTGGCCTGCAGGGGTGTGTACCACTAGCGGATTGTTCATCTCTTCGAACTTAAGGCCATGCATGGATGCAAAATCTTCTGATATGAATGAATGCGATGCTCCTGAATCTAATAAAACAGAGGCTGGTATTGAGTTAACAAGAAGAGTACCCAACACAGTTGCAGGCTGGTCTTGAGCTTCATTCAGATCAACGTGGTTGGCTTGACCACGACCATAAGGCCTGACATTGTTGTTGCGGGGTTGATTGTTACCACGGCCTTGGAGGAAGTGCAAAATGGTACAGATTCTAAGAGCAGTCCCTGGCACGGTGACCTGGTTGACCACACCTGAAACATAGCCCATCATTGGGACAGGGATCAGGAGTTCGGGGTGGTGCAGCTTGAAGTCTTGGCTGTCCAGGCGGTGGAGGAGGCAGACGAGGTGCAGCATGGGTCTGTCTTGGTGCAGGGGCAGCTGGTGGATACATGCTGTGGGGGATCCATATCTTACGCTTCTGCGATGACGGGCCCGAGGATGAACCCGCATCACGGTTGCGCCTGAGGGATCCGAGGTGCTCCTGCAGACCAGTTTCGACCTGAATGGCCTTGTTCACCAAGGTGGCAAAATCAGCAAAGTCATGCACGAGGAGCGCTAGTTTGATATCAGCTTGAAGTCCATCACGAAACTTTTCTTGTTTACGTGCATCAGTGGCAATGTCATCTTCAGCATAGCGGGACAGGTCAAGGAACTCCCGCTGATAAGCATCCACAGTCTTGTTGCCTTGGGTGAGATTGCGAAAATCGCGCTTCTTCCTGTCCATAATTCCCTGAGGAATGAAGCAGGCACGGAAAGAAGCTTGGAAATCCGGCCAAGTGATGACCGTTCCCGCAGGTAGTGAATGCATGTCGCTGTCCCACCATTGAGCGGCGGGACCCTTCAGATAATAAGCCGCAAAGGTGACATAGCTGGCAGGGGCTACACCAGTAGACTCAAGCTCGAAAGTGATGTCATGGAGCCAGTCATCAGCATCAAGTGGTTGAGTTGAGCTGCGGTAGATGCTTGGGTTGAGATGTGCAAAGTCATTCAGTGTCACAGTGGCTGGCTGTTGGTTCAGGTTGGGGCGAGGAAGTTGAGTTATCGTTCCTTCCATGAAATGGCGGTTCAACTCAAACTGTTGGATCATACTAGCCATGTACTCAGGCGGTGGTGGGACGTTGCCACCACGACCACGACCAGCGGGTCTAACCATCCTGCTAACATGTAACAGGGGTAGTTCAGCATGAAGAACTTTGCAAGGACAATGAATCATTCACGATGAAACATGCATACTGAAAGAAGTTCGATGGATACAACATAGTAGCCAAACACGACATACAGATCCATACATAAGTTCGGTTACAAGCCATAAGTACGGGTTTAGAAAAGGAAAGGTAGTCTAGACCAACTAGGCGGCACGCAGGCACGCGGTGGAGGGATACAACAACGCGACATGGCGATATGCTATATCAACGTCGGGGAAAACCTCTAAAGTCTGGCAGCTGTCGGTGAAAGAAAGCATAGCGATGCTCGAAGGAAGGAGGTGTGATGCCCCCGATTCAATCGTACACTAATCATGCACGCAAATGTGTACGATAAAGATCAGGGACTCACGGGAAGATATGAAAACACAACTCTAACACATAAATAAGTCATACACGCATCATAATACAAGCCAGGGGCCTCGAGGGCTCAAATACAAGTGCTCGATCATAGACGAGTCAGCGGAAGCAACAATATCTGAGTACATACATAAGTTAAACAAGTTTGCCTTAAGAAGGCTAGCACAAACTGGGATACAGATCGAAGAGGCGCGGGCCTCTGCTGCAGGATCCTCCTAACTACTCCTGGTCGTCGTCAGCGGGCTGCACGTAGTAGTAGGCACCTCCGGCATAGTAGGAGTCGTAATCAACGGTGGCGCCTGGCTCCTGGGCTATGACATCTGGTTGCGACAACCGGGTAGAAGGGAAGGGGGAAAAGGGGGAGAAAAGCAACCGTGAGTACTCATCCAAAGTACTCGCAAGCAAGGAGCTACACTACATATGCATGGGTATATGTGTAAAGGGCCATATCGGTGGACTGAACTGCAGAATGCCAGAATAAGAGGGGGATAGCTAGTCTTATCGAAGACTACGCTTCTGGCCGCCTCCGTCTTGCAGCATGTAGAAGAAAGTAGATTGAAGTCCTCCAAGTAGCATCGTATAGTATAATCCTACCCGGCGATCCCCTCCTCGTCGCCCTGATAGAGAGCGACCACCGGGTTGTATCTAGCACTTGGAAGGGTGTGTTTTATTAAGTATTCGGTTCTAGTGGTCATAAGGTCAAGGTACAACTCCAAGTCGTCCTGTTACCGAAGATCACGACTATTCGAATAGATAAACTTCCCTGCAGGGGTGCACCACATAACCCAACACGCTTGATCCCATTTGGCCGGACACACTTTTCTGGGTCATGCTCGGCCGCGGAAGATCAACACGTCGCAACCCTACCTAGGCACTGTGAGAGGTCAAGACGCGGTCTAAATCCTATGGCGCAGGGGTCTGGGCCCATCGCCCAATGCACACCTGCACGTTGCGAGGGCGACCGGAAGCAGACCTAGCCTAGCAGGTGTTGCAGTCCAATCCGGCACGCGCCGCTCAGTCGCTGACGTCAGGAAGGCTTCGGCTGATACCACGACGTCGAGTGCCCATAAATGTTCCCACGTAGTTGGTTAGTGCGTATAGACCAAATGGCCAGACTCAGATCAAATACCAAGAACTCGTTAAGCGTGTTATTTTGAAGTAACCGCGGACACCGACCAGGGCCAGGCCCACCTCTCTCCTATGTGGTCCCAACCTGCCCTGTCGCTCCGCCACAAAGTAACAGTCGAGGGCCGTTGGCAACCCAGGCCCACCTCTACCGGGATGGAGCAACCTGCCCCTTCCGCCCCGTCTCCGAACAGCATCATAAGTAATGTAACAGTATAAAGTATATAGCGTATGCCCGTGATCACCTCCCGAAGTGATCACGGCCCAGTAGTATAGCATGGCAAACGGACAAGAGTGTAGGGCCACTGATGGAATACTAGCATCATATACTAAGCATGTAGGATTGCAGGTAAAGGTAACAACAGTAGTGGCAAAGACAGGCTATGCAGCAGAATAGGAGTAACGAAAAGCAGTAACATGCTACACTATTCTAATGCAGGCAGTATAGAGAAGAATAGGCGATATCTGGTGATCAAGGGGGGGCTTGCCTGGAAGCTCAGCCGAGAAGGAGGGGTTGTCAACACCGTAGTCGTACTGGGTAGCAGCGGCGTCAGTCTCGGTGTCTAACGAGAGAAGAGGGGGGAAGAAACAATAAATATAATTCAAACATAAGCATTACGATGCAAGACATGACAATGAGCGGTGCTAGGTGTGCTCTAACGCGGTAGGAGGTGATACCGAAAAAGCGGGAAACATCCGGGAAAGTATCCCCGGTGTTTCGCATTTTCGGGCAGATGAACCGGAGGGGGAAAGTTGCGTGTTTGCTATGCTAGGGATGTGTGGCAGGCGAACAGGCTGCGTCTCCGGATTCATCTCATCGTTCTGAGCAACTTTCACGTATAAAGTATTTTCATCCGAGTTACGATTATTTTATATCAATTTTTAAAGTTTAAAAGATTTAATGCAATATTTTAATCAAAATTAAGTATCTAAATACTTTTGTCACATGGAGCTGTGCTAGTCAGGGATATGACACAGTTGGGCCAGGGGATCCAGTCAGCAGTTGACCAGTCAACGCTGACGGGTCAAGATGGTCAAAGGGGCCCGCATGCCATAGACTAATATTTTGACATATTTGTTTATCTAGTTATTTTAGCAGTGGAGGCCCACATGTAGTGTCTATTAGTGGACAGGTTAGTGCTAACAGGGGATAGGCTACACTAATTAGGATCCCTAATTAGACATGGGTTGTGGCGGCAATGGCCCAAGCAAGCTACACACACATGCGCGCACATGCGCTCGGCCTTGGACATGGCCATGCCCATCATCATGCAATGGCGACAGAGAGCAGCATCAGTAGAGAGCAGCACAGAGCAGATGCGACAACATGCAGCAGTATAGCACCAGCGGCAGCAGCGGCGCAGACGAGCAGTAGCAACAGCAGGGCAGCAGCAGCAGTACGGGCGCGCCAGGGTGCGGGAGAGTGTGGCGGGGTGCACATGGTTGGACGTTGGGCTTGCGGTGAGCGCGGCCAGGGCAGGCGGGGCACGCGACCAGCGGAGGCGGGCGCGGTCGAACACGGCGGGGTGCTCGCAGGATCGTGGCGAGCAGCAGAGGAGCGTCGTCAGCAGCGCAGAAGCAGAGCCGGAGCAGCGGCAAAGCACAAAGCAGCAGCAGTGGCCAATAGTGGCGGGGGTGAGCAGCGCCAAGTAGCGGCAGTAGGCAGGGGCGTGCGTGCAGGAGGGCGAGTGCCAAGGGTGACAGGAGCAGAGTTTCAGACGCTGTGACGGCGAGCGCGGCATCGGCACTCCGGTGGCCATTTGGCCCGGGGGTTTGGTCCTACAAGACGAGCACGACGCACCGCGTCCGAAGGTGCAAGAAGCACGAGCACCTACGGCCGGTGACGGCGGCGGTGGTGAAGCCAAGCGGAGGTCAGAGCATGGCTACGGTGGTTGTTCGCTACGAGGCACATGTGGTAGCAGGGAGATGGGGAAAACACAGTGGTGCTCACAGTGATGACGGGGGCAAGCTCGGGGAAGGTCGGGGAGGCGCCGGTGGTGGAGATCGAAGGCGATGGCCGCGGCGGCTGTGGTGGGGATGACGGCTCGATGCGGAGCGTACATGGTCTTTTGGCTTCGATCCAGAGGCGTAGGTGAAGGAGACGAGGTCGGGGAGGCTCCTGGCCACCTTGTTGTAGCTCGGGGATGCCCCGGAGGACGGCAATGACGACACCGGCGGCGACGGGGGTCTCGGGCGCGAGCTCTAGCAGAGACAGAGAGGGAGAGGAAGGTGATTGTGAGGCTAGGGTTTGCCGAGGGGCCGCGAGAGCGATCTAGTAGGCAGGGCAAGGGTGCGGATGGCCGACGTGTGTGCATCGCCGGCAATGGCGCCGGCGGATGAGCGCCACGCCCACCCCTGCTTCTGTAGCTGGAGATGTGGGGGCAAGTGGGGTGTGGACTGGGCCTGGTGGGGTGCTTTTGCCCCCGGTGGGCTAGGCCCAGGGGGATATGGGGAGGGCTTTCTTTTCCCCCATTCTTTTCGCTTTGTTTTGTCTTTTCTTTTTAGTTATTCTCTTCTTTACTGTTTTTCTTTTAGTTTCCTTTTGAATTTAGTTTTATACAAATTACCACTAGTACCTAGATTTGCATTTATAAATATACTACTGCCCAAATAATTATGGCACCCATTTAAAATAGTTTAATATTTTATTAATTATAAAAGGAAATTA
This sequence comes from Aegilops longissima, assembly GCA_021605205.1. NCBI lineage: Eukaryota > Viridiplantae > Streptophyta > Magnoliopsida > Poales > Poaceae > Aegilops > Aegilops longissima. Next base: position 69,340 of record JAHIAM010007107.1, read on the forward strand.
ATTAATTGTTTTTGCTACAGTCTTATTTATTTTAGAGTAGCTAAACACTTTATAAAAGTTTGGTTTCTCCACCATAATTACTTATGCATTATTTTGCACAACCCGAACAATTTGATTTTCATATTTGAAAACTTTTATCGTTTGCTTTTAATTGAATTTTGAATTTGTTTCGGTTTTGAACTATCGAGAGTTTATCAACAGTAACCGTGGTGACATGGCATTATTAGTGGGGGATCATTGTAGCTTAATTATCCGGGCGTCACAGGAGGTTGCATGCCGTGGCGGCTCTGGTGTACCAGCTGATCTCCAGGCGGAAGAAGAGGTCCACAAGCAGGTGTATCACCCCCAACCTCAGGCCACACAAGACCCGGTGGCATCTCCGTCCGGCACGGGTAAGTAAGGAGGAAGAACCACCGTGGTGCCTACTGGACGCATCTGCTCCAGAGTGTCATAGTGGCGTGCATGCGTGGCGTACAGCTCAACAGTCAAAGCTCGAACAGTGCGATCCAGAACCTCAATGTATCGAACCATATACCGAGGGTCGTAATGACGGCTCACGTAGGGGGTACACACAGCAGTGTAGCTCCTAGTATCATCCCCAGCTGGTGGGTACGGGAAGTATCTGAACCCAGTTTCCTCCAAGTGTGGATGCTCTCTACGGAGGCTGGTGATAGCAACATAGGCAACCTCCTGTACTGCCATCTCGATAGTCACTCCAATAACCTCAAAGGTATGCAACTCGTGGGTGGAGTTGTTCTGCCGATCATAGATATCAACCTTAGCGTGATACATCTCCTGGTTGAACTCGCGGTAGATCTCGTACACAGTGTACTGAGGATACCAGCGATATCCCAGTAGGGTCAAGAGGTCGACCAGAATGGCCGGGAACCCAGGCGTGCCGACCGCCATAGTCTGGGGACGATCTGCGTTGCGGGACGCATCTGAAATAAGGAAGTTCAAGGATGTCAAATGACGATATGAGTATTATTCAAAATACAATTCAAAGGAATAGTTGTAGATAATCCAGCTCTCCGGGTGAATATGATTACGAGATCCTAATGTTGGAGTTAGTAAAATCATTTAACTCGAGTAGAAGAGAGATCAGAATCCCAGAGTAAAGGTCGAGGAGTAAAAGATCCTAATACCACCAAATGGCGACGTGGGCCCGTAAGCCACACAACCATGTTAGTAATTCGGTTTTTCAAAGACTAGATGCAACTTCGGCCAAGGAGTTGGAAAGGGGGTTCCTACAGGCAGTCGGATCTGACACCAACTTGTGATGCCCCCGATTCGACTGTACACTAATCATACACGCAAATGTGTATGATCAAGATCAGGGACTCACGGGAAGATATCACAACACAACTCTAGACACAAATAGAAATAATACAAGCTTCATATTACAAGCCAGGGGCCTCGAGGGCTCGAATACATAGCTCGATACACAAGCATGTCAGCGGAAGCAACAATATTTGAGTACAGACATAAGTTAAACAAGTTTTGCCATAAGAAGGCTAGCACAAACATTAACGATCGAAGAGGCAAGCCCTCCTGCCTGGGACCTCCTAACTACTCTTGGTCATCGGCGGGCTCCACGTAGTAGTAGGCACCCTCGGGGCAGTAGTCGTAGTCAACGGGGGTGGCATCTAACTCCTGGGGGCCACCATCTGGTTGCATCAACCGGAAAGGAGAAGGAAGGGGGAAAAGGGGAGCAAAGCAACCGTGAGTACTCATCCAAAGTACTCGCAAGCATTAGATCTAAACTAAGCATGCAATGGTATCAAATGGAAGGGCTGTATCTGTGGACTGAACTGCAAAATGCCAGAATAGAGGGGAAGGCCTAGCCTATCAAAGACTAGCATCTTCAAGCAGCTCCAAGCATCTTGCAGCTTGTAGAAGAGTAAAGACTAGTAGTTTGTAATTAACAAGCATGTTGTAGTAATAATGCCCAGAGATCCTTCCTCGACTCCCTGCGAGAAAGCAATCCCCGAGCCACATATCCATCACATATCAAGTATCCATTTCTAGTTGTATAAGATCAGGATACAAGTATGAACGTCCATTACAGTGGACACGGTATTCGAATAGATAACTTCCCTGCAGGGGTGCACCACGTTACCCAACACGCTCGATCACTCTGGCGGACACACCTTTAGGGGTCAATGCCCGACCTCGAAAGATCAACACGTCGCAGCCCTACCTAGGCTCGATGAGAGAGGTCCCGCGGTCTACATCCTAAGCTCTCGAGTGCGGGCCCATCGCCCATTGCACTCCGGATCATTGCTGCATGAGGCGTCTGAGCCGCCTCCATCAGGGCACCGACCAGGCCGTGCCACAATGCTGAACTGGACGTCTGATAAAGCTTCGGCTGATACCACGATGTCGAGGCCCATAACTATTGTTGCGTGGTGGTTAGTGCGTAAAGGCCAAAGGCCAATTCAGAACAGATACCCAAACCTGTTAGTGCATTAACAATTAAAGTAGTGACGGCTGTCGGGACAAGTCCGGAGCTATCACCCCCTCCCGGGTGATACCGCTAAACAGCCAGCCGCCACTGTCACATTGCAAGGGTGCTCTCTGGGCCCGCCCGGCTTTCACAACGGTCTCCAGTAAAGTCAAGGTAACTGTGTGTCCAGACATCAAGGGGAAACCCTGAGGAATCACCCCCGATGGATTCCACTCAATGTAATCATCATGGTGAGCGTAAGAGGGACCACCCTCGATGTTCACACTTGAGGTGTTGCACGACAGAACCGTATCAGGAATGGTGAAAGAGGAAATCACCCTCAATGACCATGACCGAATAGCTACACTAAAGAATTATCATCAGGAGTGCGTTATGAGGGATCACCCTCGGCACTCGATAGTAGCTATGCAGAGTCGAGCAACAAAAGGGGCGTGATGTGATGTGAGGTGTCGGGCTCTGGTCGTCGATCATGTTGATCGAGTCATCGATGATGAAGCAGGGGCAACAAGGACAAGGTGGAGGTCACTGATGGATCACTAACCAACCTATACTAAGCAGTTTAGGATAAGCAGGTAGGTAACAATAGCAGGTACAAAAGCAGGCTATGCATCAGAATAGGAGCAATCAATAACAGTATCAAAGTCTAATGCAAGCATGAGAGAATGGAATGGGCGATATCGAGATGATCAAATGGGGGGCTTGCTTGGAAGCTTCGCTGAAACGGAAGAAGGGTCGTCGTCGACGTAGTCGATCACAGGGGCATCAGCTGCGGTCTCGGGGTCTAGCGGAGAGAAGAGGGGGAAGAAACAGTAAATACACGCAAACTTATGCATAACATGATTACAAGCGGGGCTAGAGGTGTCCTAACGCAGTGCTAGGCGTTACTGGCGAAGGGGGAAACATCCGGGAAAGTTTTCCCGGTCCCGGACGTGTGTCAGATAGATGAACCAGAGGGGAAAGTTTGCATGTTCGCTATGCTAGGGAAGTGTGGCAGATGAACGGACCGCATATCCGGATTCGTCTCGAAATTCTGAGCAACTTTCATGTAGAAAACTTTTTCATCCGAGCTACGGTTTAATTTCTACCAATTTTCAAAGTTTTATTAATATTCTGAAATTAATTTTAATACAAAAATAAATACTAAAATGCTAGCCGCACCTAGCACAGTGTACACAAGAGTGTACCCAGTGGCTAACAGTGGGCAGGGGACCAGTTGACCATCAACGTTTGGTGGTCAAGCAGGTGGGACCCCCTGTGATACAGACATCTAACTAATTATAGATTAGGTTGTTATTTAGCAGGCTAGGTTAATTAGGCAAACTCTAATTAATTAATTAATTAATTAATTATATAATTTTTTTAAAAAAAATATATATTTTTAAAGGGGCATGGGGCCCCAACGTTAGTGGCCCACGGGGCCTAAATGGGGCGACGGGTTACGGGCCTGTGGGTGCGGGGCGCACCTAAGCGCCAAATCACTGGGGAGGCGAGCCCGGCCGGGCTGTGCCCTGCCGGTGAGGCCACGTCGGGGAGGCGCCGGGGCATGTGCGGGTGGTGGGGCTCCGGTGGGCGCGTGGCTAGACGGCAAGCGGCGCAACGCAACAACACGCAACAGCGGCGAGGGCGGAGAAGGCGCAGGCGGCAAGCGCACGGCGAAGCGGGGACAGAGGCGGGTGGCGTTCGGGCGACAGAAGAGGCGGGCGGCACACAGCCGCCAAGGAAGGCTTCGGTCGTGGCGGAGGCTGCGAGGCGTGGTGCGGAGGCAGGGGCGCCGGGCGATGCCCGGGCGAGGCCAGAGCGAGCGAGCGACGGGGTGGCACGGGGCAGCTTTGGCGCAGGAGCAGAGGGGTCGCGGGCGCGCATGTTACAGGGGCCTACGGCGGCGGTGAGCAGAGGCGAGGCATGACCCTGGGTGCGGCGGGAGCAGCGACGCCCGCCGGCTAGGGCGCACTTGCGCGAGAAAGTGGGGCCACAGGCACCTACGAGACGCAGCCGGAAGCACGGCGAGCACAACTCTGGGCAAGACGACGTGCGGCGGCCTACGGCGACAGGAAGGAAAGAAGAGGGGGAAAACGGGGGAAGGGGGCCTCACCGGGCCCTGTAGATGTGCAAAAGTGTGCTCGAGGGAGGCTCGGTGTGGTCGGTGGTGGAGAGCGACGACGGCGATGGCGCCGGTGTGGATGACGGCGATGGGTGCCCTCGGGCGCCGAAGGCGATGACGGTGAACGGGGCCGAGGGGGCGGATCCAAGGAGAGGGGGAGTAGCTAGGGTTTGGGGCGCCGGGGAGGGGCACCGGCCATATGTAGGCAGGGGGCGCGGTGGATGGGCGGCATCTGGCCGACGCCATAGCCGATGCCCTCCACGACCCCCTCGTGAAAAGGAGGAGGAGGGAGGGGTAGGTGGGCCTGGCCTGTGCGGTGGCCGCCCTGGTGCGGGAGGGAGTTGGGCCAGCCGAGGTGGTCTTGGCCCGGGGGTTTTCCTTTCTTTCTCCTTTTATTTTTTTTCTTTTCTGTTTTATTTATTTTATTTAAGTTTCACATTATTTTGGTTTAGTTAAAACACAAAAGTAGTTTCTAAATGAGTACTACCACTTATACCTCTGCCACAAAAAGTTCCACTCTCAAATAAAATAGTTTAGCATTTTTGAAATTATAAAAGGCATTCAATTAATTGTTTTAGAAACTGTTTTAATCATTTTGAGCACTTAAACATTTTATAAAATTTTGGTTTCTTCACCAACAATATTTACCAATTATTTGCCATAGCTTGCACATTTTAGTTTTGATATTTGAAATTTTTTATTTTTGGCGCTAATTTAAATTTGAAATTGAACCGATTTGAATCTAAGCGAGATTTGCAACAGTAACAGTAATGACGTGGCATCATTAGCAGAGAATTACTGTAGCTTAATTATCCGGGCGTTACAGGTTACTCCTGCCTCCCCCTTTTTGGAATAGAAATCATATGGTTATGTTCTCCCAATCCATGAAATCTGAGTAGGTTTTGTTAGATCTGTGTAGTGTATTGATTGTTTGAATGGTACAAGTGATAAGTGATTAGTTGGTTCATCTGTGCAAATGATTTCTGCTAGTAATCCGACTAGGGTTAGTGTTCATGCTGATAATTCCTAACCAGGACTTGACAATTGATTTTGAATGACCTACATATGTTTGTGCCATTATTTTCTTCAAGATTGGTCTATACATAGACGACTGTGCTTAAAAATCGAACCATAATCTCTGGATATGTATAAATAAATATCCATAAATTCCTAATCATACTTCACGGCATGTAATTATTGATTTGATGCCAATTTTTTTACTATTTGTATAGGTGCCGTCTGGCGATGTGGGCAGCGAGGATGAAGATGTCCAGAGGAGGTACAAGAGGCAAATCCTGAGGGAGCTTTATGCGGGAATGCATAACAGGCGTATTAGGACCTGGAACAACGGCTATGGATGCCCATTTTGCAACAAGAAGCTTCATGACGCATATCTAAGTATTCTGGCACATGCAAGAGGACGGGCCGTTGGCTCCTTCAAGCAGAAGTATTCTCGCAGGGTGGCGCAGGACGTGTACGCCGAGTACCTTGAGAAGATTCAGGATCGTGCCGACATGTGAGATGAGATGTGGGATGGATCGAACTATGTACGCTTGAGTATACTTAAGGACGGTTGAACTATGTACTTATGGTTGAACTATGCTTATGTACGTGTATGCTTATTATCTATGTCTAAGTATGTTAAATATTCGGTCAAAATTTGGTAAAAATTACAAAGGGGAACCGTATGCGTCAATCACACACGGTTCCCAAAATTGGAACCGTGTGCAGTGACTTTCATTTTGCCTATTGCATCAATCACACACGGTTCTCTCTAGCAAACCGTCGCCCCCAAAATTCTTTGTGGGACAGAAAACCCTCACCACCCAATTCAAAAAAAAAAAAAGAAAACCCTCACCATCCCCACGTCACAAAAACCCCCACCCCGCCCGCCAACCCCTCCAATAGGTTCCCCATTCACACCTGCAGAAGCTCCTCCGCGTCTATGCCATGGCACCGCCTATCACGGCGGTAAACACTTAGCTCGACGCCTGCCTTCGCCGCCAGGCTGCCGGCAAAGCCCACCTCATTTCGCCACTTCCGCTTGCCGCCGCCTATCGCCATCGACTTTCTCGACGCTGCTCGCGGTCGACCCAGCTCCGCTCGGTTGGGGAATCTGCCGTACCGAGGGTTCTTTCTCATGGACGACAAGGTAACTAATTTAATGAGATATTATCTCATCTCTTATCCCAGTTCATCTGCCTCCTTTAATTACTAGGCGGAAATCACCATGAATTCATTTTTATTCGAGTTGATTTGAGGGTTTTCTTTCATTCATAGAATGTACAATGCGCCAACACTTCAGGACTTTGCGACCTCCACCAGAGATTCCATCTCACCGTACCAGATAACTTGAGGACGCGCATGGTATGTTCAGTCTCACCCTAAATCGGTTGGCATGGCCTACTTTCCTGAACATATTCTAAATATTTCTACATTTGGATAAAAGGTGCAACATGCACCATATATGTCAAAGGGGATTTCCCCCTCTTCTTTCTATATTAGGCAAATTAATGATGCATTGTTCTTTCGATTACTCTCATATTTCCATGAAATCATGTTTACCCTATCTGTTTAATTATAGATTTTTGTCCTTCGATTTCAACTGCTGTACAGTTCTTTCAATTTGGGCCCATATTTGCATGTTACCATATTTTCTTTAACAATCCTACCATTTTCTGCAGCACATCACTTGCTATGCAACAGATTATGTAGTGCACAATTTTTCCCTTTACATAGATCAAGGCTCCACGGATGTCATACTGCACACAAACCAAGGATTTACAATCTTTGCTACTGTAAGACTTGATGAACGTGGCGAATCCTATTTTGGCACTGGCTTTTGGAAAGAAATTTCTAAGTTTTATGTACTGAAAGCTGGCACTAAAACTGCACTGCACATAAAAGGGCCTGGTCATGAGATATATGCTAACTTCCCCGACAAAATCATCTGTCCAGACTTTGTTCGAAGTAAGTTTTGTTTTCAACTATCTGCATGTTGACTTACCCAGCAATGTCAAATGAATTGTGTAGTATTTAAGCAACAAATTGTTATTCCCTTTTCTTACTATATTCCTACCTAATAACTTCCAGTTACCAATACACTTTTCTATTGCCCTGTTTTAACTAAATATTCCCTATACTCCCATTTCTATCAGAAAGCGCCGCTGACAAGGAGACTCTGAAGATGGAGAACGGGGCTGCCAACAAGCAGAGGCGGGCGAGCTAGAACCACAAGCGACTCCAGCAGGCCTAGACTTCATCAGCAGCCTCCCCGATGATATGTTGAGAGTCATCATCTCCCTCCTCCCAATCAAATATTGGGCGAGGACAACCGTCTTTTCCTGGCGGTGGCGCCCCCTATGGAACTCCAGCCCTCTCGACCTCATCGACACCCACGAGCTCTGCCATGGCTATCGCAAAAGCTGGGATGCGTTCTCCAAAATCCTCGACAGTCACCTTGGCCCAACCAAAGGCCTTAGAATGGGAAAGTTCCATTCCAACGGCAAGGACCGAGCCAAGCTTGACGACTGGTTCCGATCCCCCGCCCTAGATCAGCTTGAGGAGCTCACTTTTGATGATGGGCATATGCGGTCACTGCCAACGTCCGCACTCCGCCTCGCGCCCATGCTGCGCGTCGCCAAGTTAGGGAACTGGCATCCCCCCTTAATGATGCGCCCGCTCTTATTCTACCACGACTGAAGCACCTCGAGCTCGTCGTCGTCTGCCTCTCAAACGGTGACATGGAGCGCCTACTCCGTGGTTCTAATGCACTCGAGTACCTTCGTCTTCAGGCGATCAATGGGTTGAGTACCTTCCACATACCTCCATGACTCTTCGTACTATTTATGTGTGTTGCTGGTGCGGCAGGAAGACATCACTAGATGTGTACCACGGTATGGTCATTGAGGGCACACCTGCACTTGAGGGATTACTTGTAGTTGATCAAGAAGGTCCAACAATAATCAATGTCATTTCCGCGCCAAAATTGACAGTGGTGGGCTACTCGTCTCACAAATACTCCGAGCTTGTTATTGGATCCACACCCGTTCAGGTACAACAGCCGCCTTCTACCTCTCTTTCTACAAATTAACATTATTTTCTAATTTTGAAGATGTTTGTTCGTTTGTCATTCAGAAAATGATTCCGACAAGCTTGACCCCGAAACTGCGCACAGTGAAGGTCTTGGCACTAGAATCTATCGGCCCCAACCTGGAGCAAGTTGTCAGTTTCCTGAGATGCTTTCCGTGCCTGGAGAAGCTATATATCAAGGTGATGTTCCTTCCCTGTTAAATGTTAACCATAAGGGAGTTCAATTTGTGACACCTTTTTCCAAGTTTGCAATGACAATGTACTATGATATCTGAAGGTTCTTTTGGAGGATTTCAGTACATACATGCCCCCCCATATTGGTTGATTGATCCATATGGTTACAATCAATAAGCATTTCTCCTTTGGACTCGTCTGTACTAGTTTTCTTAGGGAACTTTTCATCCACTCCAACCTCTTGTGAAGAAGGCTACATTTTTCTAGAATGTAATCAAATGCCCATGTTAATCATGTCATATCGAAGATGCAATGTTAGTTCATTTTACAAATCCTACAAACCAAATAGGCCTGTAGTAATGTTGAAAACTGCATGTAGGCACTAACATGTTTTCTTCTTTTGCAGATAAGATTAGACCCAGTGGTGGATAATGTGATACAATATAACAATCACGTTGAATGCCTAGATCTTACATCTCTCAGAAATTACTTTGAACTCCTACTGAGGGACCTTACCAGAGATTATATTCGCCAGGTTCTTTGTTCTTAGTGCAAGGGTGCTGAAGGGAATGAGGTTTGCCCTACATTTATTTCGCAAAATTGAATGGTTTGTTGATCAGCGCCGGCGCCTGCGGCAGAATGGAGCAGGCTCCAAAAATGTTGAATTTCATTTTGGAACTTTAGATGACAAAGTAATCGGAAGTCATCATGTCAACCCCATACATGACTTCTCAGTGGCTGACCCCTTTGCAAAAATTGTGAGGTTTCGAAACCAGACTTAGAAGCGGTGATATTAGTTTGAACCTCTCTGATATCCATGTTCAGCTGATCAGCGCGAGCGTTTGCAGCTGATGAGCTGAATTTCATTTATAATATCAGTTTGAACCTTGTAATCTTCGAATTTGAGCCATATAACTCTGGAATTTGAACCTTGTAACATTTCGAGCTTTTGTGGTACAATTGTTGAAAAGGCATCGTATGAGACTCGTATATTGCTAGCACTATTTTGACCTTAATATGCAATGGTATTAGATTTTATTAACCATTCCCGGATCTGTTTACCTTGTCGATCTCACAGCACACGATCTGTATTGCTAACTCGACTGTGATCTTCGACATTATTGCACATAGTTGGTTTCTTCCACCATGTGCATTGTAGGGCATAGAATTAATTATCACACTCGAGTGTCCATCATCACCCTTCTGTGTAACTTTGACCTCATCACCCACGGGTAAACTTATGACCGAAGTCATTCCACACACTTTGTTTTTACAAAGCTTTTTGCCAATAAACGCCCACGATTTGTCCCTCTTCTAGCCGACGCGTGGCCAAACTAGCCGGGCGAGAAGCTTGCGTGGTAAAAAGCACGGTAGCGCGGGAACAGGCTCACCGGCGATACATTTGGCGCCTCTTCAAGCCCACGCGTGCGGTGCGGTGTTGTCAAGCATGCACTAGAATCCTCCTCTATGAACGTCGTGACAAGACGTGATGATTATAGGCCAGCCGGCCCCCATTTATTATATCGGCCATTTAACCCTTGTGTCTCTTCAACCTTTCGATCGCGCCCCACCATTGCAAGAAGCACACCCACCATGAGAAATTCTTTGAGGGTATCCTGTGCGGCTCCAATGGCGCTCCGAGCGGCTGCCAACGACGAGCAGCGGTTCACCATGCGTGCCCTGGTGGACACCCACAGAAGGTTCATGGACCTCTCAGTGGTGTGCACCAACGACCTGGTCTGGGTGGAGCACTCCATCCACATCATGGACCTGTTGCTTGCCAAGTACAAGGTGGTCGTGTTCGACCTCGAGTACACCCGCGCTCGTGTCGGGTCTCGTCCCACAGTTGTCGTCGCCTAGATGTGTGTGCGCCACCACGTCCTCGTCTACCACTACTGCCTGGTCACAAGGCCTTGCGAGCGTTTTGCCAGGTTTGTCAACAGCCCCCACTACATGTTCGCTACGGTGGACACATCACCAACGACGTAAAGGCGCTCGAGAATTCGGGCATCGCCTGCTAGAATCTTGTCGACATCCAGGGCCAATACAAGATCTGGGGCAGCAAGGAGCATGAGAAGGACTCACTGGTTCACCTCGCCGAGGCCATCATCGACCCCTACTACAGATACATGAAGGATTCGTGCAACAAGGACAAGTGTGCCTGGCACTCGGCCTGGATGGAGAAACTCGACAAAGCTCACGTCATGTACACGGCCAAGGAGGCGTACACGAGCTACGACATGTACAGGCAGATCGTTGACATGAGGAAGTGCCTCCTTCCCCAAAACGGCCAGGGATCTAGCCAGAAGCAGAGCAATGGCAAGCGTCCTCGCAACAATAAGTAGATGATTAGATCCTCGTTTCTCCTACTTTAGTATGCATGTAAATGCTTACTTTGGTGTGTGGAAATGTTATGTGTGTAGTCACTTGTGTAATTGTATGCTTAATTTGGTTATGCAATGCTGTCTTTTTAAGTATATATGTTGATGCTCTATAGACAGAGTGTAGATGTTGTGCGGACAAAGAAAATAACATCGCACGCGGACTAAACAATGGAACCCGTCGGTGATGTTTTCATCAATCACTCACAATTATATACCAGCAATCGTTTGCTCAAAACACACACGGCCTGTTAGCAGTAATCGTCTGTGTTGTTATCGATCTTCGCACACGTTTCCGATTACAGACCTGTTTGCCTCGTATCACACACACCTTGTTCATTTGAACCGTTTCCGTTCTCATGTCTCAACGCAAACAGTTCATCCGAGTGAACCGCATGCCGTATATCGCACACACCTTTGATCTGGCTGACCGTTTATTTTGTGTTGCCTAATCACAAACAGTTCGTCCGAGTGTATGGTATGTTGTACATCGCACACACCTTCATCTGGCTGCCCGTTTCTTTTGTTCCTCCTCATCGCAAATAGTTAATTGAGTTGAACCGTATGCCCTGCATCGCACACGCAACTAAAATCTGAACCGTGTTTGATGCATCCTCCATCGCAAACGTTTTGCACATTTTTTGACGGTTTTTTACACTACCGTTTGCGATTATGGCATCACACAAAGTTTTGTCGAAGGGTCTCTGATCGTAGTGTCGCGTTAGCAGCATCCTGCAGTAGTGCTTGCTGATTCGACAGGGGACAACGCGTTGCACAAAGAGCAGACGAGCGTGGGGCAGCACGACAGAGATCACACAGGCAATTTACCTAGGTTCGGGCTGCCGTGAGGCAGAAAACCCTACTCCTGCTTTGGTGGATTGATGGTGGAAGAGGTGGTAGCGAGCGTAGTACACTTGAACGGCAGGGGTTGCTTGGGGCAGCAGCGACTACGTGCGTACGGGGGTGTCAGTTATCCAACCTTCTAACCCTTTCTCCGGGCCTCCTTTTATAGATCAAGGGGTAACCATAGTGGCAAAGTAGTCATTATACACAGATATGATAGCAAACAATGCTATCATACCTAACTCTGCGAGCTGACAGGGTGCATTAAATGCCCCGCTTAACGTCACAACATTGGTTGCCAGGCAAGGCTTACCGGGCTATCTCGCCAGCTCTGCGCCTATTCTCTTGACACGTCGCAGGACGTGTGTCATCTGCGGATTTCTCCCGCAGGAAATGCCTGCCATGTGGCAAATGGCTACCACTTAATCACTTTGCGGCTTCACACCGCACTGATTGACGACGTGGGTCGTGGTGGTGTGGTTGGTGAGGTGGTTCTGCCTTCGTGAGTCGTGGTGGTCGTGATGGAAATTTGCTTAGAACGGCAAAAGAATACCAGATATAGGTAGGTATGGTGGACTCATATGGCAAAACTGGTTTAAAGGATTTTGGATGCACAAGTAGTGATCATACTTAGTGCAAATGAAGGCTAGCAAAAGATTGAGAACCATCCAACCAAGAAATGAAAAATCTCATAAGCGAGCATTGAGCATAATTAACACTGAATAATGCACCACAAGTAGGATGTAATTTCATTGCTTAACTATTGACTTTCATGCTTGCATAGGGAATCACAAACGTTAACACCAATGTTCTTACTAAAGCATAATTACTCATCAACATGACTCACATATCATATCATCATATCTCAAAACTATTACAAAGAATCAAGTTTATTTTGTCCAATCATCTTCATGAAAGTTTTTATTATATCCTTATTGGATATCTATCACTTTGGAACTGGTTCCATATGTTGCTTTTAATAAGCTCAAACAAATATAAATGAAGATCAGGAGCATCATATTTCTTTCTCTCAAAATAATTCAAGTGAAGCAAGAGATAATTTCTTAATTTTTTTACTAACTCTCAAATAAATCTAGGTGAAGCATGAGAGCATTTCTTCAAAAATAACAAACCACACCATGCACAAAAATATATAAGTGAAGTACTAGAGCAATTCCATAGATCATAAGGATTTAAGTGAAGCATAGAGAGCAATTCTATCAACTCATAGAATAATTTTGGCTCTCTCAAATAGGTGTGTCCTGCAAGGATATTTATTTAAAATTAAAAAGGAAAACAAGCAAATACTCAAGCCGCTCCAAGAAAAACTCATAGTATGTGATGAATAAAAATATAGTTCTGAGTAAAATACCGATGGTCGTTAGAAAAAACAGGGGATGCCACTCGAGCATACCCAAGCTTAGTTGCTTGCTTATGTTTGGGTAATAGCTTGGGATGCCATGGGCATCCCCAAGCTTAGTCTCTTCTTACTCCTTATTCCTTCATCCATCGTAACATCACCCAAAACTTGAAAACTTCAAACACACAAAACTCAACAAAACCTTCATGAGATCTGTTAGTATAAGAAAGCAAATCACCACTATAAGTACTATTGCGAACCCATTCATATTTTATTCTTGCATTATATCTACTGTATCCCAACTTTTCTATGGCAAAAACTCTTCAAAGAAAACCATAGAATCATCAAAACAAGCACACAACGCAAAGAAAACAGAATCTGTCAAAAACAGAACAGTCTGTAGCAATCTGGATATTTCAAATACTTCTGTAACTCCAAAAATCTTGAAAATTTAGTACAACATGAGCAATTTTTATATCAATTTACTGTAAAATTTCTTCCCACAATTGGACAAGACGGATTGCAATCAATATCAAGAACAATAAAATGTATGCGCACATAATTCCTATTTGCAAGAATAAGAACATCATTAATTCTTCCCATAGGCTTTTTAATAGTAGAATCCGCCAAGTGCAAATTTAAAGAACACTCTTCAATATCGGAAAGACCAAGCACATCACATAAAGATTTCGGGATTGTAGAAACACTAGCACCCAAGTCACATAAATAAAACACTCACAATTTTTAATCTTGACTTCGATAGTAGGTTCCCATTCATCATGTAATTTTCTAGGAATTGAAAGTTCTAATTACAACTTTTCTTCTAACGCTTTCATCAGAGCATCAACAATATGTTTAGTAAAAGCTTTATTTTGTTCATAAGCATGGGGTGAATTTATCATGAATTGCAAAAAATAAATACAATCAATCAAAGGGCAACTATCATAATTGAAGTCTTCGTAATCCAAAAGAGTGGGCACATCACTAGTTAAAGTTTTGACCTCTTCAAACCCACTTTTATCAATTTTCTCAACAAGATTTGTACCTGACTCTATCTATACCTCCTGTAATCTTTCTCCTCGTCTCTCGGTTATTCTCCTAGGGAGTTGAGACGCTTCATCATTAGTTTATGTGGTATACAGAGCAGACATCTTCCTTTGCATCTAGCTCGTCTACCACCATCGATCTTCCGTGCCCACCCCCATCGGTCAACTCCACCATAATCATGTCATCCTCCACCGCTGTTCCCACCTCCGGCCTCAACTACAACGTTTCCGAGCCCCTCACCAGGACGAACTATGTCCTTTGGCAAGCTCAAGACCGATCCCAAATAATGGGCGCCGGCTTGTATGGCCACGTCGACAAAACCATAGATGAACCTCCCAAAACCATCATCGCCAAGGACAAAGATGGCAAGGATCAGGAGATAATAAACCCTGCCTATGCCCCCTGGCTTGTCAAAGATCAGCAAATCGTCGCCTACCTTCTTTGTAATCTCTCCAAGGAGGTCCTTGATACGTCTCCAACGTATCTACTTTTCCTAACGCTTTTCCTCTTGTTTTGGACTCTAATTTGCATGGTTTGAACGAAACTAACCCCGGACAGACGTTGTCTTCAGCAGAACTACCATGGTGTTGTTTTTGTGCAGAAATAAAAGTTCTCGGAATGGAAGGAAACTTTGCGAGGATTTTTTATATCAAGAAAGAGAATTTCTGGAGCCAAGAGCCATTGGAGAGGGGGCACCTAGGTGGGCACAACCCACCAGGGCGCGCCTACCCTCCCAGGCGCGCCCAGGTGGGTTGTCCCCACCTGGTGGCCCCGCAGACCCTGAAACCGACGCTATAAAATCCTATTTTTCTAGAAAAAAATCAGGGAGAAAGAATTATCACGATCCACGAGACGGAGCCGCCGTCACCTCTTGTTCTTCATCGGGAGGATAGATCTGGAGTCTGTTTGGGGCTCCGAAGAGGGGTATCTTCGTTCTTCGTCATCACCAACCCTTCTCCATCGCCAATTCCATGATGCTCCCCATCAGGAGTGAGTAATTCCTTTGTAGGCTCGCTGGTCGGTGAGGAGTTGGATGAGACTCATCATGTGATCGAGTTAGTTTTATTAGGGCTTGATCCCTAATATCCATTATGTTCTGAGATTGATGTTGCTATGACTTTGCCATGATTAATGCTTGTCAATTTGGGCCCGGGTGCCATGATTTCAGATCTGAACCATTTATGTTATCACCATTATATCCATGTTCTAGATCCGATCTTGCAAGTTATAGTCTCCTACTACGTGTTATGATCTGGCAACCCCGGAGTGACAATAGTCGAGACCACTCCCAGTGATGACCGTAGTTTGAGGAGTTCATGTATTCACCGTGTGTTAATGCTTTGTTCCGGTTCTCTATTAAAAGTAGGCCTTAATATCCCTTAGTTTTCAATTGGGCCCCGCTGCAACGGGAGGGTAGGATAAAAGATGTCATGCAAGTTCTTTCCATAAGCACGTATGACTATTTATGGAATACATGCCTACATTATATTTATGAACTGGAGCTAGTGTTGTATCGCCCTAGGTTATGACTGTCACATGATGAATATAATCCAACAAATTACCGATCCAATGCCTTTGAATTTATCTTATACTCCCTCCGTCCCAAAATAAGTGTCTCAACTTTGTACTAACTCTAGTACAAAGTTATACTAAGGTTGAGACACTTATTTTGGGACAGAGGGAGTATTATTCTAGCTAAGTTACTACTGCTATCGTTACTGTTGCACTTGCTACAAAACTACTGTTGTCACTATTACCGTTACCATTGCTGCTGCTACTATTATCAAAACAATCATACTACTTTGCTACTGATCACTTTGCTACAGATAATTAATCTCCAGGTGTGGTTGAATTGACAACTCAGCTGCTAATAGTTGCAAATATTCTTTGGCTCCCCTTGTGTCGAATCTATAAATTTGGGTTGAATACTCTACCCTCAAAAAATGTTGCGATCCCATATACTTGTGGGTTATCAAAACCTTTTTCTGGCACCGTTGGCGGGGAGCATAGCTATATTTGTTGAGTCACTTGGGATTATTATCAATTTATCACTATGAAGAATCTGAAGGACGCTAAGACTAAGATTTATCCCTCTAAGATGAGGGGAGGTAAGGAACTGACATCCAGTTCTGCTTTAGATTCACCTTCTGTTATAAGTAAACTTGCAACACCACCACATGCTATTAATCCTGATATGTCGCATGTTATTGATGATGCTAATTCTACTATGAATGATACTTATGATGATACTAGTACCTTGCTTGATGATGATGATGTGCCACTAGGTGATTTTCTTGATGAACAAATTGCTATAGTAATACAACATGATGTTGTTGAATCTGATGATGAGCTTCAAACGAAAACTCCTAAAACACCTGCTAGAACTGGCCTTCCTAGATATGAATTGCCTAAGGTACCAGAAGGTTATGTTATGAATGAGGAGACAACTAGAGATATTCTTGCTTGTAAGGATAGAGATGATCTAGACAAATTACTATGCAAGTATAAAGAAAAATCTCTGAATGCTAGAATGCAATATGATCCTAAGTTTGCTACCTCACCTGTCTTTATTGATGATAATGATTATGAATTCTCTGTCGACCCAGAGTTAATTACTTTGGTTGAATCTGATCCTTTCCATGGTTATGAAAATCAAACTGTTGTGGCACATCTTACTAAGTTGAATGACATAGCCACCCTTTTTACTCATGATGAGAAGACTCGTTATTATTTATACTCAAATTATTTCGGTTCTCATTAAAGGGTGATGCTAAAGCTTGGTACAATACTCTTTCTCCTGATTGTGTGCGTAGTCCCCAGGATATGATTTATTACTTCTCTGAAAAATATTTCCCTGCTCATAAGAAACAAGCTGCCTTACAGGAAATATTTAACTTTGTGCAAACTAAATAAGAGAGTCTTCCACAAGCTTGGGGGAGGCTTTGCCAGTTACTTAATGCTTTGCCTGATCATCCTTAAGAAAAATGAAATACTTGATATCTTCTATAATGGACTAACCGATGCTTCTAGGGACTTCCTAGATAGTTGTGCTGGTTGTGTTTTCAGGGAACGAACGGTTGGACAAGCTGAAGAATTATTGAATAAACATATTGAAAAATTATGATGATTGTACTCTTCCTGGACCACCGGCTAAACCCACTCCGAAGAAGAGGGGTATATTATATCTCAGTCCTGAAGATATGCAAGAGGCAAAGAAATCTATGAAGGAAAAAGGTATTAAAGTTGAGAATGTTAAAAATTTACCTCCTATTGAAGAAATACATGGGCTTAATGCACCACCACCACCCAAGATGGTAGAGGTAAATTCTCTAATGAAATTCAATGATAATGACAATCCTCACAATATGCACCCTAGCCAATGCCTTTATGAGTTTGAAAGCTACATTAGAAAAGAAGATCACTTCAATGAAAATGTTATGAAACAATTGAAATACAATTCTGATATGATTGCTCGCTTGAGGGACTTGTTATTTAGAATCTCAAATGATGTTAGAGGTGCTGGAAAACATGCTTCTATGGTTCAAACTCAATTAGAACAAGTTGCTAAATCTCAAAGAGAGTTGCTTGATGAAATGAATAATAATATACATGACTTTGTTGTTAGAGTCGCAACTAGAGGAGGTAAAATGACTCAGGAACCACTTTATCCTGAGGGACACCCAAAAAGAATTGAACATGATTGACAAAGGAACAACACCACTGCACCTAGTCCTTCTAGAAAGAAAAAGAAGAAGAAAAATGATAGGACTTTGCCCACTTCTAGTGAACCTGAAATAGAGAAACCTCCTGATAATGAAAATGAAACTTCTATCTCTGATGCTGAAACTCAATCTGGTAATGAACACTCACCTAGTGATAATGAAAAATATAATGATGAGGTTCATGAAGACACTCAACCAAATGAAAAAGAACCAGACAATGATGTTGAGATAGAACCACCTGTTGATCTTGATAACCCACAACCCAAAAATAAAAGATATGATAAAAGAGACTTTGTTGCTAGAAAACACGGTAAAGAAAGAGAACCGTGGGTTAAAAAACCTATGCCTTTTCCACCAAGTCAACTAAAAAGAAAGATGATGAAGAATTTGAACGCTTTGCTGAAATGGTGAGGCCAGTCTTTTTGCGTACTCGCTTGACTGATATCTGGAAAATGCCTCCTTATGCAAAGTATATGAAAGACATCATCACCAATAAGAGAAAAATACTGGAAGCTGAAATCGCCACCATTCTTGCTAATTATACTTTTACAGATGGAGTACCTAAAAAACTTGGAGATCCGGGAATACAAACTATACCTTGCTCTATCAAAAAGAATTATGTGAAAACTGCTTTGTGTGATTTAGGAGCTGGTGTTAGTGTTATGCCTTTCTCTTTATATAAAAGACTTGACTTGAATAAACTCACACCTACTGAAATAACTTTGCAAGTGGCTGACAAATCAACTGCCATACCTATCGGTATTTGTGAGGATGTTCCCGTTGTTGTTGCTAATGTTACTATTTTGACTGACTTTGTTATACTTGAGACGCCCGAGGACGACAACATGTCGATTATCCTTGGCAGACCCTTCTTGAATACTGTTGGGGCTATTATTGATTGCAATAAAAGCAAGATCAATGAGCATACCGTCCATTTTCCAAAGAAACAATTCCAAGTGAATGGCATTAATGTTATTGAAAAATCTCCGACGATCACTATTGGAAGTTTTCAACTACCTCTACCCACTGTTAAAAAGAAATATGAAATGCTTATTGTTGGGGACATTCATATCCCCGTTGAGTTAACTTAGTGATTTACGAAAGTTCTTCGGTTTCATGCTAATTGAAAGTGGTTGTTAATAAGACTTGATCAGCCTTATTAATGGATCATTTTTGAGAGGTATGAAGTTGATGAATTCAGTAAGCACTACCTTCTGTACCTATCTTTTATTCTCTATTTTTATTAGTTAAATAAAACAAAATGCCATGTTTTGTTTGTTTTCTGATTTTCCCGTGCAATAAAAAATGACCCAAAAATAAAAGTTCTCAGAATGCTCTGAAAACTTAATACGATTTTTTTGAATATTTAAGAATTTCTGGTGCAAATAATATCAGAGGGAGGTGTACCAGGTGGGCACAACCAACCTGGGCGTTCCAGGACCCCCAGGCGCGGCCTGGTGGGTTGTGGTCCCCACGTGGACCCCTCACTTATATCTTCACACCACATCATCACTTACCTCCAGAAAAAATTCTCCATTGCTCTCTCTCTCTCTTCCGTGTTATTGCTCTGAAACCCGCATATTTCGATCTCTTTGCTCGAAGCTCTTTTTCCAAAACTGTTTTGGGGGATTGTTGCTTGGCATGTGACTCCACCGTTTGTCCAATTAGTTTTTGTTGTAGTGGTTTATATTTTGAATAATTAGCTACTCTTGGTGCTGCTGTAGATGAGCTTGCATGTTGAATTCTTAGAGTTCTAAGTAGTTCGAATGCTTGCTATGGCCTCTATGTATCCCTATAAGTAGTTGCTATCAATTTTGTAAAGTTTTGTTGATACATTTTTGTCACCCAAAAATTTTCAAAAAATTGTATGCGGACATGATGAACCTTTTTGGAAGGAGTTCTTCGAGGAGGAGATCCTCAGGGGCATCTTCTAGTGAAAGCTCCGCTCGCCAGTCTTATGTTGAACCAAGTGAAAGTTTCATTCGAGATGCCGCCACCAAAACTTGATTATGGCCTTGCAATGATTATATGGTGCGCGTGGGCATTAAGGAGGAATTTGAACAATATGTTCACAATGTCGATCTCGGTCCCTACATTTCAAATAAGTGCAATCGATGCCACACTCTCACTAAATCATTTGTCAAAGGATTTAAATTCCATCCTCGTGAGTCTAGGGTGTCATTTAAAATTTATGAAAATCCATTTACCATTTCACTAGAGAGTTTTGCTCACCACTTGTCGGAGTAATGGACTACGGGTAGGCAGACCCGAGCCCCTGAACCTTTCAAAAAACATTGGGGCAGGCTGCGCCCCTCCAGACCCCAAGACAAAGAGCCGCCTTCCGATAGTCGGCAACAGCGCCGGCCGACTACCCCTCTGGGCCGAGTCCCAGGGGCCGCCTTCAGGACAAGCCGACTCCAAGCCAGCGACCTCCAGCGAGGCCGGCTACAAGGAGTCGGCCCGTGACCTCCACCGCCTTATGCCTGGGCGACTATGGGGTAAAGCCGCCTCGCGGCCCATCCCCGCCCAGTCCATAAAGGGCAGGTATGGCTACAGGGCGCCGTACCAACGGAGATCTCCGTGCGGCGCAGCACTGTTGCCATGTCGGCCCTGACATCATCACCGTGGGCAGATTCCTGTACCCACGTTGGCCTGTCTGTACAACCCAAAGACTGCGGGACCCGCCTGTCGGCGGGAGTACCGAAGACGGAGAGAGCACCCCAAAAGACGGGCCCGATGGAGTCGGCCTCTGGAAGTCGGCCGACTCCTCCCCCGGGATCCACGTGCCATTATTCGGACAGGACAGGGAATGGAAACAGTTTCCAGGCTCTGTTGCCATAACCTCACGACCAAGCTCGCGTCATTAGAAGCACAGATACAGTGATCTGCAGCCGGCAAGACCCGCCCGCGGAGGACAAGGGATGTCGGCCCCATGCTGGGCCGTCAGCGGGGCCCACTAGTCGGCGGGCCCCAGGAGTCGGCGGAGAAGACGGCTGTAACGCCCCGGATTCGATGCGCCAGGTGTCCGTCAGTTATTCGTCGGTGTTGCCATGTCATGTGCTTGCGTGTTGCACTTTTCCATGTCATCATCTGCATTTCATATCATGTCGTCATGTGCATTTCATCTTGCATACATGTTCGTCTCATGCATCCGAGCATTTTCCCCGTTGTCCGTTTTGCAATCCGGCACCCCTATGTCTCCCGGCGCCCCCTTTTGCCTCTTTTCATGTGCGGGTGTTAAACGTTCTCGGAATGGACCGAGGTTTGCCAAGAGGCCGTGGTATACCACCGATAGACCGCCTGTCAAGTTTCGTGCCATTTGGAGGTCGTTTGGTACTCCAACGGTTAACCGGGTAACCGCAAAAGCCTCCTTCTTTTTGCAGCCCAACACCCCTTCCAAAGTGGCCCAAAGCCCAGCAAACTCCCCTCCATGCTCTCGGTCATTCGATCACGATCGTGTGGGCGAAAACCGTGCTCCATTTGGACTCTCCTAGCTCCCTCTACCTATAAAACTAGACCTCCCCCGAAATTTTCGGTCATTCTACCCTAACCCTAGCAAATCGCCCTCCGCCACCGGACGCGTTCAAGACCTTGACGGACACGTCCCCCCTCGCCTCAAGGCCAATCAGATCCGGCCACGTGGCAGCCGCCACCGCCCGCGCCGCTGCCCGCTGAGCCCGCCATCGCCCCGTGGCCGGTTCTGCGTCGCCGCTCCATGGCTCAGCGCCCTTCCGCGCCGCTCGACCACTGGCCTGCGCTACAAGGCCTGACGAGAGACGCGCCCGCCGCCGCTGTTCATCTCGCCGCCTGGCGCCCTGCTGCCCGCCCGTCGCCAGGCGGACTCCCGCCGTCCGCGCCCTGGCCTCCGCCCGCCGCCCGGTGCTGCCGCCTCGCGCGGCGCCGCCCTCGGCCCGCCCCCGGCCCTCGCCGCCCGCCCGCCGGTCTTCCCGCCCCCGTCCGCCTCGGGCGAGGTCCGCCGACCTGGAGTCGCGCCCAACCCTAGATCCAAAACGGAGGTTGATTTCCCCCCCCCCTCGTTTTCTCTAAGTCCCTGAGGTTTCATCATATGTTGCCCTGTTCATCGCATCATACCTCTGGGCATGTAGCTCCGCTTCGTGCGGTCAATATGTCAAATTGTTCGTATCGACGAGTACATCATTCCATCTCATTGCATCATTTTCATTTGAGCTCATCTTGATGCCCGAAATGCTGTTGGAAGAGGGCTATGTGATGTTAGTTTCAGATTCTTATCAGAACATGCACTTTTGTCATTTTTGCCATGATTGATGTCTGCATCCTATAAACTTGAGTCCTACATGTGTTTTGTAATATGCCATGCCATATTTACAGGGGTGTATGCCATGTATTTTTGTGATCCCTGTGGTGACTAGCACAAGCATGCAAACTAGGCTTCATGATGTTGCTGATTTCAGCCCTGCTCACTGATATTTTTATGCCATGTAAACTTGATGCTACCGAGAGATCCATGCTTATTTTGAGATACTTCAGTAAGGATGTTTTGAAAATATGGTTATTCTCTATCCATCCATGCCATTGTTTGTAATTATAGAGTGCAATAGCTTGAGTCAATCGAGCTCTACTTTTGCTATAAAATGTGTCCTGGCAGATTGTTTACATGTTATTCAATCTTGTCAAGGTTGTTGTTAGTGATCCATGCACCCTATGAACTTGCTCTTGTCATTCTTAGCTTCATAAACATGTATTCTTACTGTTGGTTGCCTTTCCATGCCATGTATTGCTCTGTGGTGAGTGGTTCAAGCTCACCAACATGCCTACTTATTGTTGTTCCTGCTATGTATGAATCTGTCATATAACTTGCCATGTTTACATGGGTGCTATCATATCTTCTGATCCTTTTTGGCTCATGGTCAGTAGGGGACTTTTGTTCTATGCAATTAGTAGGTTCATTCCATGCCTTTGTTTGCCATGATAAGTTCCTGTAGCATGTTGTTTGATAGCTCTAAACATTGCAACCTGATGTTATATCTGCTAAAGTCTGAAACTGTTATTATTTGCAATCTTGCCATGTCTTTTTGAGCATGTTCTAGTGATTTATGGAGATAGCTCAGTGTTCATGTTTTGTCATGCGTTACCTGTACATCACGTCCATGCCTTTTGTTTTTATGTTAGGGTGCTGTAGCATATTGTTTTGATGCTTGTAATATGCCTAGTTGTTGTTTTGGGCAGATTGTTGCTATAACTTGTTTCATGTGTATGTGTTGAACCGTTGCCCCGTTTTGAGTGTGCTCTATATGAAACTTGCTTGTATTTGCATGTAGCTTCATATTATCATGTTGCATCCTTGTTTTGAGGTGTTTGCTTGATGTTTGTATGCATTTTGCATCAATGCCATGTTTAACTTGTTTTGCTCATATCTTCTAGGCCGTAGCTCCGAATCTAATGAACTTTATATGTAACTTGACTAGAATCTCGTGTAGATCATCGTGGTGCATCTTAACTTGCTGTTTAACAACTTGAACATAAGGTTTATTCAGATCTGGACCAATTTCGAAATTTGCATATGAGGACTTACCGGAATTGTTCTATGTTGTTCCCGGCCTCATTTAAACTTGCTTTGATGTGTTGCTCTTGTATGCATCATCTCTTGCCATGAGTAGCTTCATGTAGCTTTGTCATGCATCATGCTTGTTGTGCATCATGCCTTGTTCATGTGTGGTGTGTTTACCTATGTTGTGTGCTTCTTCTTGTTAGTTCTGCTTGCTATGCGATCGTGAGGATTCGCTCGCTCACGCTTGGTTCGGCTTCATCCGTTCATCTTCTTCATGGACTCGTTCTTCTTCCGTGCGGGATTTCATGCAAGATGACCGTCACCTTGGATCTCATTACTATCATTGCTATGCTAGTTGCTTCGTTCTTTCGCTATGCTGCGCTACCTATCACTTGTTCCTCAAGCCTCCCAAATTGCCATGAACCTCTAACTCGTTGTCACCTTCCCAGCAAACCGTTGTGTGGCTATGTTACCGCTTTGCTCAGCCCCTCTTATAGCGTTGCTAGTTGCAGGTGAAGATGAAGTTTGTTCCTTGTTGGAACATGGAGATGTTGTTCCTTGTTCGAACATGTTTACTTGTTGGGATATCACAATATATCTTACATTATTAATGCATCTATATACTTGGTAAAGGGTGGAAGGCTCGGCCTTATGCCTGGTGTTTTGTTCCACTCTTACCGCCCTAGTTTCCGTCATATCGGTATTATGTTCCCGGATTTTGCGTCCCTAACGCGGTCGGGTGATTTATGGGACCCCTGGACAGTTCGCTTTGAATAAGACTCTCCAGAAGGCCCAACCTTGGTTTTACCATTTGCCTCACCACCACCTACATTTCCTTGGGAGTAATTAACCCAAGGGTCATCTTTATTTTAGCCCCCGGCCAATGCTTCTCTAAGTGTTGGCCCAAACGAAAGCAGATCATAGGCCACCTTGGGGAAACTTGAGGGTTGGTTTTACTCGTAGGATGTCTCATCCGGTGTTGCCCTGATAACGAGATATGTGCAGCTCCTATCGGGATTGTCGGCGCATCGGGCGGCTTTGCTGGTCTTGTTTTATTACTGTCGAAATGTCTTGTAGTCGGGATTCCGAAACTGATCGGTTCTTCCCGGGGAGAAGGAATATCCTTCGTTGATCGCGAGAGCTTATCATGGGCTAAGTTGGGACACCCCTGCAGGGTTTAAACTTTCGAGAGCCGTGCCCGCGGTTATGTGGCAGATGGGAATTTGTTAATATCCGGTTGTAGTAAACTTGAAGTAAACTCTTCTAAAATACACCAACCGTGTGCGTAACCGTGATGGTCTCTTTTCGGGGTTGATCGAGAGGAAAACACGGTTTCTGGGTTATGTCTGACGTAAGTAGGAGTTCAGGATCACTTCTTGATCATTACTAGTTGACGACCGTTCCTTTGTTTCTCTTGTCACTCTCTTTTGCGTATGTTAGCCACCATACATTGCTTAGCCGCTGCTGCAACCTCACCACTTTACCTCTTCCTTACCCATTAAGCTTTGCTAGTCTTGATACCCATGGTAATGGGATTGTTGAGTCCTCGTGGCTCACAGATTACTACACCACCAGTTGCAGGTACAGGTTTGCGATGATCATGACGCGAGAGCGATGCTTGCTTGCGTTGAGTTCTTCTTCCGCTTCTTCGATCGGGGATAGGTTCCAGGTCGGCAGCCTGGCTAGCAGTGGTGGATGTCGCTTGAGTTTCTGTTTATGTTTCATCCGTAGTCGGATGTTGATCTTGTATATGATGTTGATGTATTGTTGTGGCATTTGTGCCTTATGTATGTATCCCCATCTATTATGTAATGTTGATGTAATGATATCCACCTTGCAAAAGCGTCTTCAAGATGCGCTTCTATCCTTGGTGGGACCTTCGAGTTCCTTTTGGATAGGGTCGCATCTTGGGCGTGACAACGGCGACTTAGAGACTGACGGCTTGGGCCCACACCAGGCCGGATTACCGCCAGCCCCCGGGGTAGGCCTATATAAACCCCCCGGGGCACCCATGCAAAGGGTTGGAAGCTAGTAGTTTTAGACACACACATAGAGGGAGAGAAGAGCAAGCCAAGCCCTTCTCCTTCCTCACCCCGAACAGGTCAAGGAGCCTCTTGTACCCATTTTGCCATAGTGATCATGCGGAGACCCCGCAGAGCAGCGAGAGAGGTGTTATCTCCTGAGAGCCCCGAAGCTGGGTAAGATTCGCCGGCATGCCTTCGCCTCATCCCGCTTCTGTGCACCAGAGACGTTCTACTCGCCCCTCCATGATAGGCCATCCTTGGCATATGTCGCCTAACCCCTCGACATTTGGCGCCCACCGTGGGGCCTGTGCACCGCTGTCCGAGACCTGCTCGACGGAACCCTCTTCCTCCTTGGCGAAGCGCCGCCAGCCCGGCATGCCAGATGGAGTTTCGCCGACGCGCTGTATGGCGCCGAGGCTGCCGCGCGCAAGTTGCTCGCCGAACTTGTCGGCGAGGTTCGCCTCCGACGAGCCCAGATCCGACGCAGCACGGACGGCCCGAAGCCTCCTCGCGGGCCTCCTCGAGCAGCTTTCACGCCGACGGCGAGCCCGCCGCCGACTGGAGTCCGTGAGGCTCCACCGACCCGATGCTGGTCGATTCCGACACCGCCGCCGACGCGTTCCCCACCAACGTGGTGGTTCACGATGAGCCTCTCCTCGCGGAGAGCAGCGGAGCACCGTCACGTAAGTACTCGTCATCAGCCATGGCAAGCCCTTCGGCGCGGGGGCTCGTGACCCTCTCGACACTGTTCTGCAAGACCTGACCGCCTCCATTCCGGAGGACGCCGATGCCGAAACGCTGGAGGCGCGCCGCCTTCAGCTCCTCGAGGGCGCACAAAAACTGGCAAGCATGAGACGCTTGCCATCATGCACCCTCCAGAGCACTCGTCGCCAAAGCCTTCCGACACGGTTTCTTCTGGCCGACCGCCCTAGAAGAGGCCAAGGAATTAGTTCAAAATGCAAGGTGCCGTGTTCCGCTCCAAGCCGCTTCAGCGCTAAAGACAATCCCCATCGCTCGCCCTTTGTCGTTCGGGGCCCGACATGGTGGGACCATTCAAGACCGCACGAGGTGGTTTAACTCACCTACTTGTCGCGTGGACAAGTTCACCAAGTGGATAGAAGCAAAACCCATCAAGAAGTTGAATGGTCCCACGGCAGTAACTTTCATCGCCGACATCACGACTGCACGCGCATCGCACAGATCATCACCGATAACGGCACAAATTTCGCCAAGGGCGCCGCCCGCTTCGCCGCGACGCAGGCATCCGATCGACTTAGCGCCGCTGCCCATCCGCAGTCAAACGCCAGGTGGAGCGAGCGAACGGCCTCATCTTGTCCGCATCAAGCCTCGTTTGGTCGAACCACTAGAGCGTTCGGCCGGTTGCTGGCTTGAGGAGTTGCTGACGCCCTCTCGAGTCTGCGACGACTCCAAACAAGTCAACCGCTTCACACCTTTCTTCCTCGCCCACGGTGCCAAGCCGCCATCCCAACGGATATAGAGTTCGACTTCGTGAGTCACCATGTACACCGAGGAGGAAGTGAAGAAGCACGCCAAGACGGCGCCGATCTCATTGAAGAGGGCCGACTGTCGGCACTCAACCGTCCAAAGATCTACCAAGCAGAGCTCGCGCCGATACTACAACAAGAAGGTCAGGCCAAGATCATTCCTAGAGGGCGACCTTGTGCTCCGGCTGATTCAGCGAACGGCCGGCCAGCACAAGCTGTCGGCGCCTTGGGAAGGACCGTTCATCATCAGTAAGGTGCTGGGCAACGACTCCTACTACCTGATCGACGCTCAGAAGCCCCGAGCACGCAAGAGGGACGACTCCGGCAAAGAGACAGAGCGACCATGGGATGTAAATCTCCTCCGAAGATTTTACAGTTGATGCAGTATGTACCACGCTACCCTTTTGTGTTTGAGATACCAAGACTCCGGCCCCCCCGAGACGAGCTCGGGGACTGCCCTCTTTTGCTGTCTGTATGATAAGATTTATGCCTTGTGGTATGTTACCCTTTTTATTATGCTGCTTGGCACTGGCTCGACTAGTCGGCCCGGGACTCTCGCTTTGAGCTATGAAGTGCTTCCAAGTCCGACAAGTAGCGGCGGCGCCAAGCCGCCTCCCTCGTCAAGCCGCAGCTCGCAGAACGACTGTTTGGCGGGCAGGAGTGAGGTAGAGCGGGCGCCCACACGAAAAAAGGGCTAAGGACCCAAAGCATACACATAGTTGAAACCGCTCCCACTGCGTTTTATGAAACCGACTTTAAGAGATCGGCTTGCCGCTTTTCACCCAACTTGCTTAAACGACTTAAATGGCCAAGTACTTGCCTTCTCAAAGTAGCCGAGCACTTGACCTAGACGGCAGTCCGCAGAGCGGCTGCCCGACGGGCAAGGCGGCATCTAAGGGAAGGCGGCAAGGAGAAAGCCATAAGAGCACTGAGCAAGAAAACATGAAATTAGAACAATATTTACATAAACTTAGGCCCTTGGCCGGATCTTCGAACAGAGGTTCGGAATATACACCCCGCGGGTGGAATTGTGCGAATTAACAAAGTTCTTTCGAAAGACTAACAAGCAGGTAAAATAAAGCCAACGCAGCGGCTTAAGAAGCGGATGGGGTTGGAAGGCCGAGGCGGCGGCGGCGCCAGTTCGGAGCGGGCTGATCTGGGCAGTCTCGGCTTGACTGCCTCTGCAGCGGCTGGTTCAGAGGGGTGTGGCTTGTTGTCGGAGGCGCGGTCGAGCCGAGGCTGGCCGCCCATTCTGCCTCCCGACGCCCATATCTCTCGTCCTCCGCCTCGCCCTCATCCTCGTGCCGGAGTCGATCACTCCGCCGAGTCTCGCTTATAGTCCGGTTCATCTCAACCACTCCGCGGTGCCTCCCGCCGCCTTCGCTTGCTCCGGACGAAGACACTGGTGTCCGTAGTCGGCGATCGCCGCCAAGACGCTGACGAGGGCGCCCGCTGCTGCAGCTCCGCCGCCTTCGACCGAACACGGCTAGCCGGTCCAGGTCAAGCCCTCGATACCACGCTTAACGGACTCTGTGGCTCGGCGAGCTCCAGCCGGGCCGCGGAGCCCTTCCAAGCCTCAAGACGCCCAATCGCGACCTCTGGCCGGCCGGGCGGTCCTGCTGGAGGCGCAGAATCGCATGTCCGCCATTGTGGCAGCAATCGCTCGGGCCCGACATCAAGACGGCGCAGCATCCGATGTGCCGCAGACGAGCCTCAATGCTCAGGAGCTGCTCGTCAAGGGTCCAGGGCGTTTATTGCGATCTGCACCATCAGCCCTCCGCGCCTCGCTGCTCGCCTCAATGGCCTGATTGGTCGCCTGCGATGACCAGGAAGAAGTCTGCCAGAAGAAGAAAAGCAAGTTAGAAAAGACAAGAGCCGGCTTAACCCATAGTCGGCAACCCAAAAGAGAAAGTAAAGCAACTTACCATCAACGATATCTTCGATCTCATGGAAGCCGGAGGTCGATGCGCCCTTGGTTGGTCCAGTGAGCGCCGCTCTCAAACTCGCCAGAGGGCGGCATCTTTCTTCTTCGCCTCGCCCCGCCGCTTGAGCAACTCCTCTGCTCCGCCGCCACTGCGTGGGCAGCAGGTCGCGCTCATGGGCGAAGCTTGCCGATTCCTCCTCTTTGGCGCGCAGGCGGTCTCGGCCGCACCAGCTGATCTCGCAGAGCGGCGTTGGACTCAAGAATAAAAGAAGAAGGACGAAGTCGCCGATAAGAAGGTCGCCAGAAGATCCGCCCGATCAAGGCAGCAAGCCGTCCGAATCTCGGGATTACAGCCTGCTGGGCGCAAGCGCGCGCAAGAAAAACTCACCTCGGCTCCTCGCCAGTCAAGAGTCTGCTTGTTCAGCTCTTCAACGCTATGTTGAAGGCGGTAGCGCGAGGTTGTGATACTCCCGTAACAAGTATTCCGCACACAAATAAAGACTTGAAGTAGCAAAAAAGTTTCGGGTCGCTTTCAAAGCAGCCAATTCAAACTCGGGATTACACTCAGTGGGGTACTGGAGCGCCTCACGAGAAGATCAAGAGAAAATTTGAAATGAAACTTACCCGACGGCAGAGCGCGATGCCAAAAGCGCCTTGAGAGGTTCGAGGGCGACGCTGTAACACCCGGACGTAACTTTCCATATTTGTAACTCCAACTCTTGCCACTTTCGCATTGTGATATGATATTCCTCCGTGATTGGGTTTTTTCTTCTTTTGCATTTTGTCCATGTCATGCATTTTATATCATGTCATCATGTGCATCGATATGCATACGTGTTCGCCTCATGATTCCGAGCATTTTTCCCGTTGTCCGCTTTTGCAATCCGCACTCTTATCTTCCCCGGGCCCTTTTACGCTTTTTTCCGTAAAGGGTACTAAACGCTCTCGGAATGGACCGAGGTTTGTCAAGTGGCCTTGGTATACCACCAGAGACCACCGTCAAGTTTCGGTCATTTGAGCTCGTTTGGTACTCCAACGGTTAACCGCACTCTCGCAAAGGCCTCTTTTGTTGCAGCCCAACACCCTTCAAAATAGTCCAATAACCCATCTAAGTCACTTCCATGCTCTCGCCGCCGCCGACACGTCCGCCCGCCGCCGCCGCCGCCGCCGCGAATCGGCCGCAGCGGCCACACGGCACGCCGCCGCCCACCGCAGCCGCCCGCCCAGTTCGCTGGGCCCTCCCGGCCGGGTCGCCGCCGCTGCTCGCTGCGAAGCGCTTCGAGCCCAGCTTCGAGGCGCCGCCGCCGCCGCCGGCCAGCCAGCCACGCCGCCGCACAAGCCTGCCCGCCGCCGCCCGCTGCCGGGCCGCCACCATCCTGCCACCACCTCGCCTCCGCCCGGCCAAGGCTGCCGCCGCCGCCGCCGTCCCCTCTCCACTGCCCTCCTCTTCCACCGGAGGAGCCGCACCGCCGCCGCCGCTTCGGATCGGGCCGGATCCCAATCCCGATCTATCTCCCGTTGACTTCTTCCCCCTCTCAAATTCTTCTAAGTTTTTAATCGTGTGAATATTTCGTGGCATTTTCAACGCATCGTAACTTTGCATCTGTAGCTCCATTTTGCACGTGTAATATGTCAAAATGTTCGCCTCGAAGATTAGATCATTTCACCTCATTGCATCATTTTCATTTGAGCTCATCTTGATGCCCAAAATGCTGTTAGAAGAGGGCTATGTGATGTTAGTTTCTATTTCTTAGCAAAACATACACTTTTGTTATTTTTGCTATGATTGATGTGTGCACCCTATGAATGTGAGTCCTACATGTGTTTTGTAATATTCCATGCCATATTTCCAGGGGTGTATGCCATGTATTTTTTTGATCTATGTGGTGACTAGCACAAGCATGCAAAGTAGGTGTCCTGATGTTGCTGTTTTCAGCTCTGTTTAGCTGATATTTTGATGCCATGTTAACTTGAGGTTACTGAGAGATCTATGCATATTTTGGGATACTTCAGTAAGGATGTTTTGTTCTACATGTCTTGCAATTATGGAGTGCCATAGCTTGAGTCAATCGAGCTCTACTTTTGCTATCAAATGTTTCCTGGCAGATTGTTTACATGTTATTCAATTTTGCCAAGGTTGTTGTGGTTGATCCGTTTATGCTATGATGTTGTTCTTGCCATGTATGTCTTCTATGCCATGTATTCTTGATGTAGGTATGCTTAGTTTATCATGTAATGCTCTGTAGTGAGTGCATCGAGCTCTTAAACATGTCTACTTGTTATCAGTTTTGACATGCCATGTTGCTGAATCTGATAACGAAACTTGCGATATTGACATGGGTGTTACTATATTTTCTGATCCTTTTTGGCTTATGGTCAGTAAGGGACTTTTGTTCTATGCTTTGAGTAGATTCATGCCATGCCTTGTTTTGCTATTATAATTTCCTGTAGCATGTAGTTTTCTTGCTCTGAACATTGCTACCTGATGCTGTTTTTGCCATGTCTAGCCTGATATTTTGTGCACTTTTGCCATGCCTGTTTGAACCTGTTATGATGTGATTTAGCCGTAGCTCAGTGTTCATTTTTTGTCAAGCATCTTGAGTAGATCACTGCCATATACTTTGTTGGTACGTTTGGGTGCAGTAGCTTAATTTCTTGTTGCTTGCTAAGTGGC
The DNA here is from genome assembly GCA_021605205.1 of Aegilops longissima. Classification (NCBI taxonomy): domain Eukaryota; kingdom Viridiplantae; phylum Streptophyta; class Magnoliopsida; order Poales; family Poaceae; genus Aegilops; species Aegilops longissima. The sequence goes on from JAHIAM010007107.1 coordinate 101,184, forward strand.
ATCATGCTGTTAATGGCAGATTTGTGCCATTCTTGTTTTGCTTGTCATTTGCAAACCGTGCATCCGTTTCGGGTGATCTTTATATCGATTTCAACCAAAATCATCTCATCTTTCCAGTGGCATACTTGGTTTTCCAAGTTGATGCCTGGTTCATTATTTTCCTTCCGGAGCGCACATACGCATTGCATATCGCATCTCGCATATCATGTCATGTTTTGCATCATGTGGCTTGTGCATAGCCCCGTGATTTATTGTGGTTCCTTTGTTTCTGTTATTGCTTTGGGTAGAGCCGGGAGACGAGTACGTGAACGAGGAACCTGTTGAGAACGCTTACGAGGATCAAGCTTTCGACAACTCTGAGAACATTGCAGGCAAGATGACCATACCCTCGAAATCACTTCTATCTTTGCTATGCTAGTTGCTCGCTCTTTTGCTATGCCTATGCTACGATGCCTACCACTTGTTATATCATGACACCCATATTGCCATGTCAGCCCCTAACCATCCTTTCCTAGCAAACCGCTGATTGGCTATGTTACCGCTTTGCTCAAAGCCCTCTTATAGCGCTGCTAGTTGCAGGTGAAGTTGAAGTTTGTTCCTTGTTGAACATGGAGATGTTGTTCCTTGTTGGAACATGTTTACTTGTTGGGGATATCACAATATATATCGCTATAATTAATGCATCTATATACTTGGTAAAGGGTGGAAGGCTCGCCTTATGCCTGGTGTTTTGTTCCACTCTTGCCACCCTAGTTTCCGCCATACCGTGTTATGTTCCTTGATTTCGCTCCTTACACGGTTGGGTGATTTATGGGACCCCTTGACAGTTTGTTTTGAATAAGACTCGCCCTGCAAGGCCCAACTTTGGTTTTACCATTTGCCACCTAAGCCTTTTTCCCCTGGTTTTCGCGAGCCCGAGGGTCATCTTTATTTAACCCCCGGCCAATGCTCCTCTCGAGCGTTGGTCCAAACTAGAGCCACTTGCGGTGCCACCCGAGGCAACTTGGGGCATCTTCGGTTGCCGACGTAGTGTTCATCCGGATGTGCCTCGAGAACGAGATATGTGCAGCTCCTATCGGGATTTGTCGGCACAATCGGGCGGCTTTTGCTGGTCTTGTTTTATTGTTGTCGAAATGTCTTGTAGTCCGGATTCCGAGATTGATCGGGTCTTCCCGGTAGAAGGATTATCCTTCGCTGACCGTGAGAGCTTATAATGGGCTGTTGGGACACCCTCGCAGGTAATATCTTTCAAAGCCGTGTCCGCGGTTATGAGGCGATGGGAATTTGTTAATGTCGGTTGTAGAAAACCCAAGTTGACCTCAATTAAAATACACATCAATCGCGTGTGTAACCGTGATGGTCTCTTCTCGGCGGAGTCCGGGAAGTGAACACGGTGTTGGAGTTATGCTTGATGTAAGTAGTCCAGGATCACTTCTTGATCGCTACTAGCTTCACGTCCGTGCTTTGCTTCTCTTCTCGCTCTCTTTTGCGATGTAGCCACCATATATGCTAGTCGCTTGCTGCAGCTCCACCTTACAACTCTGTCCTTCCTATAAGCTTAAATAGTCTTGATCTCGCGGGTGTGAGATTGCTGAGTCCCCGTGACTCACAGATTCTACCAAAACAGTTGCAGGTTCCGATGATGCCAGTGCAGGTGACGCAACCGAGCTCAAGTGGGAGTTCGACGAGGAACGTGGTCGTTACTATGTGTCTTGTCCTGATGATCAGTAGTGGAGCCCAGTTGGGACGATCAGGGATCTCTGTAGCAGTTGGGGTATCTTCTTTTATTTTGGTTCCGTAGTCGGACCTTAAGTGTACTCTGAATGATGGATGTTTATTTATGTACTGTGTGAAGTGGCGACTGTAAGCCAACTATGTATCTCTTTCCCTTGTGTATTACATGGGTTGTGTGAAGATTACCTCACTTGCGACATTGCTTTCAATGCGGTTATGCCTCTAAGTCGTGCCTCGACACGTGGGAGATATAGCCGCATCGAGGGCGTTACAGACACCTTCGGCCCGCAGCTTCGCTTGGACGTCCAGGAGCGCCGTGTTCAGCAGGCCCGTGCCGCCTCCTCGCACCCACCTAGTGGGCGCGGTGCTCGACGCTTCAGCGTCAGGGATCGCCGAGCTGGCGGCGCCGGTCTCCAAGGGGCGCGGCGCCGAGTCCACCTTCTCAAGGCGGCGCCGCGCTGGCGAGGCGACTTGAAGAAGCAGCTGCCCCACGGCTTCATCGTCGGTCGGCGGCGCGGGTGGGTCCGCCGGCTGTTTGCCTCGCGCGATTTCAGATCGCGGCGAGGCGGCGGAGGTGGCGCGCCGCGCTCGCGAAGAAGCCTCGCCGCCCCCCTCCCTGCGACGGGAGCCTCACCACCAACTCCCTCCGATTGCCCCGTGAAGTCCGGTGGCGGTGGCGCTGAGCTCAGAGGAATGACGAGCAGCGCCGACTGGAGACGCGCGGCCTCCTCGGCTTGCCTTTGAGCTGCGGGCGGCGCTTCGACCGCCTCTCGCCGCCGCTTTCTCTCGGGCGGCCGCCTCGTCAAGGCTTCTCCTGCGCGTTCCGCTCTGCCTCCTCGAGGGCGGCCAGGGTCAGCCCGCCGACCGTCAAGCGGACGCCTCCGCCGACCCCACGACGGAGGCGGCGGCGACCCTCTCGAGTAAGGGAGCCCGATGAGAGAAAAGACATAAGAAGACTTGGGCAAGACGGACCAAGAAAACAAGACGGAATAAAAAGATACTTACGCTGAGACCAGCGGTGGCTTCTTCCACATCCTTGCGGAAGGACACCTTCGCGACCGCTTCTTCACTGAGTCGCGGCGGCTGCTCCCGATCCTCTTATGCGGCCGCTGGCCGACTCGGCCCGCCCGCGCTTCTTACGCCGCCCCCCAAGGCGGCGGAGGAGCTCGCGATGGTTGGCCGGTTCTCTGGCATGGCGGGGGCGACTTCGCCATTAGGCTGGGTCCGCAAAGTGGCCGAGGGCCCTGAAGTCGTCGGCCTCCCCTCCTTCGGCATCGGTCTCCACCGCCGCCACGCCCAAGTCAGTCGTCGGCGTCACTCTCCGCCGGTCGGGACGAACCATGAGCTGCCTCATGGCGCCCGGCCGAGGGTGGCATGAGAGGATTCTGAGTCGGAAAGAACCAAGGAGTAAGAGCGGATCCGGCTAAGGAAGGAAACAAGGAAGCTTAGAGGCGACTTCATCACGTCAAGGGGAATTACGCCGCGAGTATGGCTCCTCATCAAGCGCCATTCCTCCCCGAGGTCGTGATTCGCCAAGGAGTTCATCAGGTCCACCACCTCCGCAGGCATGTCCTTGAGCACATCCGTTGGTCCCGGCGACCGCTCATCCGGCAGATCGATGAGGGCCGCCGAGAGGGAGGACTCGGCGCCACAAGCCGCCACCAAGTCAGCCCCGGCCAGGCCCTCCGATCAGACATTACGAGGAGCGCTGACGGCGGCATTACCTGTGGAGTCGGCGTCCAGCCTGAGGACCAGCCGTGGTCGGCCTGCTCGAGGTCACGCCCACGAGGGCGGCAGTTGACCCGCCGCTGGGGCGGCGCTTCTGACGAGAAGCACGAAAGGCCGCCACATCTTCACCGACTTGATGAGGGGGGATGGCAGGAAAGGATTATCTGACACCGCCTCCTTCTTGGCGATGAACGCGCCAAGACAGAGCCGGCACGCGAGCGAAGGGGTCCCGAGCTTCGCTTGAAAGAACTCCCCATAGCTCGATGGTGGGGAGAACTCGAGGAAACCTTCGATAAGGATGCGGCGGCCAGCAGCACCACCGTGTTGGGGGTGAGGTGGTGCGCTGGAGCCCAAGAACTCCAAGAACGCGCGGAAGACAACCCGCTCGCCCTCCTCCGGGCGCCGCGTGATTTCGCCCGGCGGGCGCTGGCTCGCCTGCGAGGTTGCTGCCGGGAATGCGCGCTGCTCGACGGGAACTCGACCATGTCGCTGCCGATGATGGAGCTGCCCCACGCCGGAGCGCCGGTGGGATTGGCGGTCGATGAGGAGCTCATCTCCGTGGCGAGGAAGGAACGAGGCTCGCGCGGAGGAGCAAGGAGGAGACGGGCGGGAGCGGGGATGAGAGAGTGCGGCGCCGCCGCCTCCTCCCCGCCTACTTATAGGCACTGGCTGCGGCCGAGGGGCGGGCGTGGGATTAACCGCGCCACGCCCTCACGCCTCACGATTTAATTCCACGACGTTATCGCTAGCAGAACGGCGCAGAGCCCAGCCGCCGCATGCGCCAGCGGGATCTGCTGCGCGCCGGGCACGGTAGTGGCGGGCCCGCCTGGCGGAGCTGTCTTGTCACGCTGCGGCTGGCAGATCGCCCGCCGCCGTGGCGCCACGCGTGGCGGGCCCGCGACGCCGGCTGCCGAAGCTTATCAAGCACGCCGCCGGATCCCGCTATGCACCTTCAAACCTTTGAAGGGCAAGGTTCCCCCGGCGGCCGACTCAGATGGAGACGGCGGGCCGAGTCCAGATTGTTCCATCAAGGGATGAAGCGCCGAGGCCTCGACGGGCTGCCCTCGGCGCCCCCGGCCTTCGGGACTACTGCCGAGTAATGGACTACGGTAGGCAGATTCGAGCCCCTCAACCTTTCAAAAACATCGGGCAGGCTGCGCCTCCGCACTCCCAAGACAAAGAGCCGCCCGATAGTCGGCAATGGCCGGCCGACCGACTACTCCTGGGCCGAGTCCCGGGGGCCGCCGCCAGACAAGCCGACTCCAAGCCACCGACCTCCAACGAGGTCGGCCAAGGAGTCGGCCCGTGACCTCCACCGCCTTTATGCCCGGGCGATTATGGGTAAACCGCCCATGCCCATCCCCGCCAGCCCATAAAGGGCGAGTATGGCTACAGGCGCCGCATCAACAGAGATCTCCGTATGGCGCAAAGATCATGCCATGCCGCCTCGACATCATCACCGTGGGCAGATTCTCGATCCACGCTATTCTGTCTCAGACGACCGAAGACGGCGGGATCTACCGGCTTGCGGAGTACCAACACGCGAGAGCACCCCAAAGACGGGCCCGATGGAGTCGGCCTCCTAAGTCGGCCGGCTCTCCTCCGGGATCCACGCCATTAACCGACAGATAGGAATGGCAACAAGGATCGCCAGCGGCGGCATCTGCCATAACCTCACGACCAAGCTCGCATCATTAGAAGCACGACTATAGTGATCTGCAGTCGGCAAGACCGCCACAAGCGACAAGGGCTGTCGGGCCCATGTTGAGGCCGCTGGGGCCCACTAGTCAGCGGGCCCTGTGAGTCGCGGAGAAGACGACGACTTAGAGATCCACGGCTTGGGCCACACCAGGCGGATTACAGGCCCCGGGTAGGCCTATATAAACCCCCGGGCACCCATGCAAAGGGTTGGAAGCTAGTAGTTTTAGACACACATAGAGGGAGAGAAGAGCCAGCCAAGCCCTTCTCCTTCCTCACCCCGAACAGGTCAAGGAGCCTCTTGTACCCATTTTGCCATAGTGATCATGGAGACCCCGCAGAGCAGCAAGAAGGGTGTTATCTCCTGAGAGCCTCAAGCCGGGTAAGATTCACAAGGCATGCCTTCGCCATCCCATTTCCAAGCACCAGCGACGTTCTACTCGCCCCCTCCATGATAAGCCATCCTTTGGCATATGTCGCACCCAACCCCCGACACCACTGCAAGATCCCATTTTGGGGTGCGCTTGACGAACCGCCAAGGGCTGAGTACCAATAATTCTTGACTAGTGTTTGCTATGGTGAGACGAGAGGAGTGGCACAAGGTAGAATAAAGAGCATTCATTTTCCCACAATTCAGTACTTTGCATTATTTAACGGGAAATGTATCGTAGGCAAACAAGATTGTAGTACACTTTGTGCTCCAGACTTGAGCCTCATACGCACCGCTCTCACCTCTGATAGGAGTTATAATCTTGGAGCGATTGTTGCACGCAGACTGCAGCATAATGCTAATAGTGGCTATTTCTATGGTGGAATTTATGCCACGCGTTTAGCACGAGGTCTGGGTGTTTCACCTTTGCCCTTTGACCCTATCCTACCCACGCAGTATTTAGACTTTGATGCTATGAAAAATCATAAGATCCTTAAAGGAGATATTCATAATTTCACCTATAACTTGTTGTTTAACCAAGCATCTATTGTGCACACATATTTGCCTGCGCCTGCTCTTTTTGACTATCACAACAAGGGAAGATATTTTGTTCTTAAGAGCGAGGCCCGAGCTCACAACGCGGTGGTGGGGGCAGCACGGTAGGCCGAGGCATCCGCACCGACAGCCTCCGTGAGTTACCAGGCCGACTACTATCCGCAGACTCTTGACCGCTACTGTTAGGCCAAAGCCTAAGTGTCGGGAAGCTGATCGACCCACTAACACCTATGGGACCGGGCGGACCGAGCCCCTTCGTTTGGTGGCATGGAGGTCGCATCGAAGAGCAGATCGAGGCGAAGCACACGAGCAGTTTACCCAGCTTCGGAGCTCTCCGGAGAGATAATACTCCTACTGCTGCTTGTCTGATTGTATTGTGTTCTTGCTAGGGAGCGCTGAGAGCTACAAGACCTAGCGTGAGAGTGTTCCAACCCCCCTCTACGTTGCGCATGGGCCTCCTTTTATATGCTCAAGGGGTCACCGACAGGTGGCAACATAGACAAGGGCAAAAAGGGAAAATGAGTTGCGGTTGGTACAACTACTTGTACAGTGTAACATACCTAACCCCGACGACAGGGGACAAAGGCATTAAATGCCCGTCTATGTCGCCTAAACAGTGCGGAAAGGGACCATCAGGGACGCCACGGCTTGCCACGATGGCAATCTTGTCAGCACCGCTTGCCACAGCGCTCACCGGCTGCGTGACCTCTTCGCCACGCTACCGAAAGGTCCTGTGGCGACACGTTGGTGGATGTGCCGGAGCGTAGTTACAGATGGTAGCTGCCGTGGCAAGCGCCTTTGCCTTGGTCGTCGTCTTGTCGTGTCGGAAGTTTGTCGTCACTGGCCTTCCGGCAAGCTCCTCTTGCCGGGTGCTTGTCTCCTAAGTACCTTGGTTGGCCTTCCCGGCAAGCTCCTCTTGACGGGGCCTTGTCTCCTTGGCTTGAATACTTTGTTCCTGAATGGCTCCAAGGGAACCACGGAGGACCTTGGCGGTCACCGGCAAGCCTTGCTGGGTGCTGTAACTGCCCGCAGGCACGAAGTTCGGGATACTAGGTACCCTACTCTAGTACATCGACAGAGCCCCGGCCTGGCTACACACGGTGCCAGCGCTGTTGGGCTGTGCCCAAAACAGGCATCGGCACGCGATGCAGTCCTGGGCACGCCTAACTCACCAGACCCACCACTCCCTCCACGAGGCCGCACGCGCCGAATGCGCATCGTGGGAGAGATCATGGGGGTTTTTTATTTGGAAAGGCGAACGTCCGCCCCCCCTCTTTATAAGGGGGAAAGCAGGGGCAGTTCGCCCACCTCGCCATTTGCTGTCCAATTCAAAAACCTCCGCTGCTCCCCTTCTTCCCAAGTCTCAAGAGAGCAGCGCCCACTTCCATCGCCACCAGCACCACCAACGCCGCGGTCTCCCCACCGCCCGCCATGGCTCCAAAGTCGACAAGGGCAAGGGCGTGAAGTCGCCGAGATAGCGTCATGCATGGGCTGCGAAAGGAGCGGGCCATCTTTCCCCTCAGCTCACCGCAAGGGAGCCGAGGGAGAACTACTACCTCTTCGGTCGTTGAGACGCTGAAGATCCAAGGCACGGACGGTATTTCCCACCGCTGCTTCGAACTAGCCCCAACCGGGTACCCTTTCTTTCGTGATTGTTCTTCTATTGCGGGCTCTGCCCGCTCTTCTCTGAATTTTTCGTGATATCATGAACGCCACTGGGTTCCGGCCTGACTTCACCGCCAATGCTGTCCCGACCATGGCAGTTTTCGCACATCTTTGCGTAAAATTTTGTCGGAGTCCACCCAAACGTAGCCCTCTTCCGCCATTTCTTCATGCCTCGAGTAGAGAGAGAGCCTCTCTGTAGTGAGGAATTGCTTTGATCTCAAGGATCGGCAAGAAGGAAGCCTATCCGAGGAGAGCTCCGCAAAGAAGTGGGAGGAATGGAGGGCAGATTGGTGTTGATTGTAGAGGAGAACCCGCAGTCCCTTACCGCTCAGCGCCAAACCCCAATAATGCGCTGGCAACGATCGGAGCAACTTGGCGCGGAAGATGCTAGATTGAAGATTGTCATTACCACGGATCCTGCGCCTCAAGCTTGCCGGGCTCGATGTAGGCGCCGTTATGCAGATTTCCTTCGCCATCAGACGCCCTTTGCAGGAGAGGAGGAGACCTGCTTGGGAGTTCGAGAATGCGCGGATATCATGAGGCTGCGCCCGGGCCTCAACTTCAATTTCACCGTCTTGGAGTTGGATGCGATGCTCGGAGCTGTTCAAGCACGACCTCTGACGCCTCGCTCGAACGCATCCATGCAATGATGCCACAGTAGCGACTCGCATGGAATTGTTCCAACCTGGCAAGAGCCTGCGGATGACGCCGCTGGGTGTTCTTTGACAGCTTGAAGAAGTGCCGATCCGCCTGATGAGCGTAACGGCTCACCGCGACACCACCGATGACGAGATGCAGCGCGCCGCCACCAGAGCTGAAGAAGAGGCGGCAGAGCTGCTGCTGTGGGCGAGTTTGGATTCACCATGGAGGAGGCGAGGCAGCGAGGCGGCAAGCCTGTCGAGCTAAGGGAGTTTGCGGCGAAGAGGAGCTTGCCGAACTCGAAGTCGAAGTCGAGCGAAATCACGAGGGCGCCTCCCCACCATCTAGCAGTTTGTCGCGAGCGTGAGCCCCCAGCTCCACCAAGAAGCGTCTCCTCAAGGCTGGAGACAAACGGGCGGCAGACGGGCTAACAGCCACTGCCGCTGGGCGCGACCCATCCAGCCAGCGCTTGGGGTAAGCTTGTTGCATGGCTGGAGCACCTCATGCCGCTGCAGCAAGCCCGGAGCAGGGCCCTCCCTGTGCCACCGCTGCTCACACTCCCGCCAAGCGGTCAAGGGAACCCACCTCCGCCTCGTCGCACCGGAGGCGAGCCAGAATTTGATCTCTCAAGGCCAGCTCCGACGGAAGAAGAAGAAGAGTAAGACTCCGTGTTGTACTTGTAGTTCTTCAATTTTTTGCTTTGTCTTGTATCTGATTTGCTTCACTCAACTCTTTCCTTTCGGACGCCTGGCCGTGAGAGCGTCAAGAGGGCCAAGGTCCCGTGGTTGTCATCGAGGACGATCCCGGCCATGACAGCCAGGAGGCGCGTCTGAGACCACCTTGCCGGACGCGCAACTTTTCCACAAAGCAGCCCCAAAGTAAGTATATGGTTTACTTTTTTGCCTGTTGAGCGATATGGGTGCTCTTTCTTGGACATCTCGATCTGCGGTTTGTGTAGAAGCAGAGCAGCCTCACCAAGAGTGCCCGAAGCCGCTCCCGACGTGCCATCTCAAGGTCGACTACACCGCCTAGGGAGGATCCCCGGCAAGGGAGCTGCTTCTCCGCAAGGAGGCATCTCCTGCAAGGGCCGGCCGGCAAGGCGGCGCCACGACCCTTCGGTAGCTGAGACCATGGTTGCGCATCCAAGCGTGTAATCCTCTTGCTTGAAAACTGCCCTTGCGTTCTTCTTCGATTTTCTTTTGAATATCTGCTTGACTTTTCTTTCTTTTTTCGATCATCGATCCGCTCGCCACAGAGCCAATGGAGACCGAGGTCGCCGGGCGAGAGGACGCTACAAGGCACATCGATGACGCCGCGGCCACCGAGGAAGAAACCGCGCCGATGAGCCTGGCCGGCGCAGGAGGCGCCAACTGCTGCCGCATGAAGTCGGGCGGGGTCCGGCGATTGCACTAACGGCCCCGAGGTCACAGGAGCGCCAGCGCCATACACGATCACGATCCTCCGCCGCTGCTATAGCGCCAGTTCGAGCCTAGCCCGGCAGGCGCTTACTTGAAGGTCGGGCGATGGCGTTTTCATCAAGCTTCCACGGGCGCCGAGCTCCGGCGGCCGGTCGAAGGAGAAACCTTGACGAAGAGCTGCTCGCCTGCTATTGACGTTGTTCGGACGCGGGCCACAGCAACAGCAGCCGCGAAGTCCGAGGAGGAAACGATTCCGAGGAAGCTTCGCCGCTCATCGCCCGAAACAAGCTGCTGCTGGAATCCGAGAAGCGCTTTGTCGCGGCGGGAGCGAGACATTGAGAAGCGGAGGAGCCCGGCCTCCATCGAAGCTCTCCGGCCTTTGGCAAGAGGAGCGGAGCAAATCGCTGAGGCGCTGCAAAGCCTTCATCCTCGAGAAGGCTGAGGTTGAAGAGCAACAACGGCTTGCCGCCGAGAGGCTGTCACAAGAAGAAGGCGAAAGCTGGCGCATGAAGATCAATCTTTGACAGCGAGGAGGAGCTTGCTTGCCATGAAAACATTTGGCGAGCCCTCAAGGAAGCAAAGGACGCCGCCAGTGCTGCCGAGGCCGCCAAGAAGGAGTTGGAGACGAAGGTGACGCAGCTGGAGGCCAATCTCAAGAAGAGCGCGAGGAGCTTGCTGCACTCAAGCATGAGCGAGAAGTACGCCTACACTCTTGGCGAAGCCGCAGGGCCTGCCTCGCCGAGGAGAAGGGAGGCTCAGCGCCGCCAAGGATTCCAACGCTGATCT